>BQNB010119272.1:4189-20842 GCA_026074375.1 Tanacetum coccineum
GAATCCAGAAATCACACTTAGAGAACTTGGCATACAACTTCTCTTTCTTGAGTAATTCTAGGATTATTCTCAGATGATTTGCGTGCTCGATGAACACTATTACAAATTTGTCCAAGTATGGTTTACACACACGGTTCATGAGATCCATGAATACAGTAGGTGTGTTCGTTAAACCAAATGGCATCACTTGAAATTCATAATGTCCGTATCTTGTTCTGAAAGCAGTCTTGGGAATATCTTCATCCCTGACTCTCAGTTGATGATAGCCTGATCTTAAGTCAATCTTCGAGTAGACACTCGAACCTTGAAGTTGGTCGAATAAGTCATCGATCCTGGGTAATGGGTAACGATTCTTTATAGTAAGTTTATTCAACTCCCGGTAATCGATACACATTCTGAAAGATCCGTCTTTCTTTTTAACAAATAAGACAAGAGCTCCCCAGGGTGAAGTACTTGGTCGTATAAAACCTCGGTCTGCTAACTCTTGAAGTTGGTTAGATAGTTCCTGCATTTCTGAAGGAGCTAATCTATAAGGTGCTCGGGCTACAGGTGCCGCTCCTAGAATTAGATCGATTTGGAATTCTACTTGGCGAACGGGAGGAAGGCCAGGTAGATCTTCAGGAAAAACTTTTGGGAATTCTCTGACTACTGGGATATCTTCTAGTCTTTTCTCGTCTGACTTCTTCTCCATTACTTGGATTACGAAAACTTGACAACCTCAGGATATATACCTTTCGGTTTTTATACAGGATATGAGACTTAGTCAGGTTTTACTTTGATCGCCTCGGATGATCAAAGTTTCACCGTTAATTGGGATGTGGACGACTTTCTCGTCACAAATAATTCTAGCATGATACTTGAATAACCAATCCATACCAATGATGACGTCGAAACTACCGAGTTTAATTGGCATAAGATCAATTTTGAAAGGTTGATTTAACCGGTAATGAAGATTCTAATGATGAAGACGGAGATGAGAGATTGTAATATAGAATATAGGATGAGTATGAAGCAATGAAGTACAACGGGATCACCATTATTTTATATCATGAAAAACTTGCCTTTATACTATACATAGTCAAAATTTGACAAGTGTTGTTATTTATACCACACATCCCGTGGCTAGGTTCTAACAAAAACTATAACTAGTATCTAATCTAGTAGTCCGATGGTCCTTCCGGGTTGTTCTTGTGTTCATAGATTGCATCCAAAAGACTTTCCTTATCTGCTTGGTGACGAACCTGGATATCTTTGATGATTTGTTCTAGATTAGCAATCCTGAAGCGAGCCAGAGCAATCTTACTGTAATTTCCTATTTGCTTTCTTTGAAGTTTAGCAATTTAAGTACGAGCCTCTTGGAGTTCAGTTTCTAGATTGTTAAAATCTTGTTGTATGATCACCCGACCTTTTCCAAGACCTTCTATTTTGTCTTCCATATGCTCAATGCGGTCAAGAGAGAGCTCATCTAGGTGATTCAAAATTTCCTCAATTTGTTCCTCGTGACGTTCCAAACTTGTCTTACGAGCGCTTTCTCCCATCTCAAATACTTGAGGTAGGGCAGAAGTAGAGGAGGATGATCAGTCACGGCCTCATTTCTTAGGTGGGAATAATTCCTCAAGAAGAAAGAATTCTTGAGGATTAAACATTGGTGATAGCATTGGAGAAGAAGGCATAATAGTTGGCGATAGAATAGGTGATTCTTTAGCATAATATGCTTGCATGACCTCCATATAGGGGTCATCATGCTATTGAAACTAAATGACTCGCGGATTCTTACTCCTTTTTATATATAAATAAATATAAATATATATAACAAGGATCAAAAATCCCCCCCTCACATATTCCCTTGAGATCATTCCCTTACACCATTCAGATGGAAAAATTTCGTCTTTCAATATCTTCTGGACCTCAGTTCGGATATACTCTTTATCAAAAGCTTCTTGAATTCAACCCAGGTAATCTTGTAAGCTTCTTCTATCCAAATGGGTTGGGCAAAAGAATACCACCAGGATAGAGCTTCTTCATGTTAAAGTACCATGTACAAACTTCAAACCCCTTTGGCAGTCTTTTGTACATGCTACGGGAAAACACTGATTCAGTTCGCTCAAACCAGTGGATAAGACCAACAACGCCTTCCGTACCTTTGAAGTTGATAGGTTGGCAGCTCATGAATTCTTTGTAGCTACACTGACTTGCTACAGGAGCTTATCTTGATTTGGTGGTATTATCAGTATTTGCCATGTTAGCGGTTGTGCTTCCAGAGCTGCGAAAACACTATCAGCAACTAGCTTCTTGATGGCAGCCTGAGTCATGGCTGGTGCTTCAGATGTTGACGTCCTTTTTGGGAGTCATTCAATCACATAAGACAACAGCTAATAAGAATATATAACAAGTCTTAAAATGCAATGCTTATTTTTGAACTTTAGAGCATTTATTCTACTTGATTCATTTTAACTTCAAACGTTTTTTACTCTAAACGATGTTGTTCCATATCCTGTTCCATTTAATGAAATACATTTTGGACTTCAGAAAGTTCATCAATCAAATATTGATCGAATGTATTAAATAAGTCCTTCAGAGCTTTTACAAATGGAATTATTTCATCCATAAAACAAGCTTTTGTGTGTTCAAACCCCCACCTGCCCTCAGTGATGGCTGTGGCCATGGTTCTTTTTTTGACAACCACGTCAAAGCCAACAAGATGGTGTTTAAGTTTCTTCAAACTCGTATTAACCATGTTGACTTTAAGAAGTTCTTTTGGAACCTCAACTTTGGTGGGTCTACTAGAAAGAGTGGGTTCTGGAGAATTCACAGAATTCTGAGACCAAAAGGCTTGTTTAGCAGATAATTCAGTTTGTGGAACAAATCGTGTTTCAAAATCTTGAGAAAGTTGATTAAGGACAGCATAATCGACTGGTGTAGTATTAACTTTCTTTTCTAACATGATCGGATCTTTTTGTTTTAAAAGCATTTTTGAACGACTCTGTTCAGCAAGCATTAGGGTCTCTTCCGAGTCAGGAATCATAATTGCACTCGTATTCTTGATTACATTACCTTCATAAAGCTTTGGTTCCAACTGCTGAGCTTTCTTCAGATAGAAAGGATTTTGAAAACCTAGAGCTTGTTTAGTGGTATGATCATAGAAAAACTGAGGTTTCGTCAACATGTGAACAGTTTGTGCAGATTGATCTCTTTTAAAAACAATATTATCTAGTTGTTTGATCTTCTTTTATAACGCAATCTCTCTATCGATGTTCCTAGATTCTTCTTTCTTAAAATCATTTTTGAGAAGAGTAACTGCTTTCATTAAAGATTCCTTTTCTTTTAAATGTTCAGAAAGAGTTTGTTTAAGACGATCAATCTCTACAGACTGTGCACTTGAATCTGAAACGGTATCATTACTCCTTAAATCAACATTTTGTCCTTCTTTCAAAACTTTAACTTGTTCTTTATTCTTTTTCAAGTGCTCAACAGTTAAAGTATCATTGACACTTTTATTGTCCATATTTATCTTGGTACAATTAACTACTTAGGTTTTTAGTTGTTAAATCACAAATAATATCAGTGCATCTTGTTGTGCAGATGAGTTAGAATTCTGAATAGCTTCCTGTTGTGATTCAATCACATATTGAGAATAAGGAATGATATTGCTATCACTGGTTATTTCAGTCTCTGAGTGGTTCACAACATTCGACTGTTCAGAAGACGGCATTGCCTGCACGACTTAATTAATCATATTATTATTCATATTATCATAATTGTATACCTCAGCAAGAGCATCTGAACCATAATGAGATAATTTCACCATGAGAGCAACTTTGGCAGTGTTGAGTTCATCACAATCAGAGTCATATACATCCAAATCATCAGCTTGATAAGCAGCATTATGAGTAATGACAGTCTGTGTGGCTAGACCTTGTGGAATTCCTGGATCTGCTAAAAATGCAAGTTCCTCCTCATGTAGAATTTGACCTCTTGCTTGAGCTTGTACCAGCAACACATTATCCTTAAGCCAATAATCATCTCGTTTCCTCTTAGGTTTAGTGCACTGTTTGGGCATGTGGCCTTCCCCTTTGCAGTTGTAACAGATAACAGTCCTTTGTTTCCCATAATTGCTTCCACTTGCTCCTGGAGTGTATGTCCTTGTAGTACCCGCAGCTAAAGACGTTTGTCTCCCCTGAATTGGTTGTACGGTCACTCTTCCATTATTAACGGTAGCTTGTTGCCTAGGGTTTGACAAATTCCTCAGCTGATTATTGGTAGTGGGGTAGCGGGAAGTGACAACAGCTGTCAAGAAAGACATCATGTGATTAATGGCATCAATGGGATCATTACCTTTCTGGAACATTGGAATAATTAGACCCGAGTCTGGTTGGGAAAATTCAGGTTGTTGGTTAACTGTGGGAGCATATTCCAATTAAAGGATGGAAGATGATGGAGAATAAACATTGTGGTGAACTGATGATTGATAATCATTGGATGGTAAAGTGATTGAAAGAGGTGTTGATGATTGATGAGTTGAGTATTGTTGAGACTGATAAGGTGATCCATACTGTGGAGACTGATATGGTGAAACTTGTGGTTGAAATTGAGTGTTTTGGTATGAGTTTTGATGAGTTTGATAAGGAGACTGGGTCATCTGATAGGTTGCAACCAAAGCAAGCGGATCTGAGTTGCGTTCATGCATTAAACGAACCTCATTTGCATGAAATTCATGTTGTCCCAAGTAAGCATGAAGCTGATCAACGTTAGTTGTATGCAAATCCTGAACCAGTTTGACATCTGTCACAAATTTGCTCCACTCAGGAGGAAGAGTGTTCAAAAACTTGGTGTTCACTTGAAATTGTTCCAGTTTCATATTGTAGATGTTCATGTCATTGAGTAGCAATGAAAAATCGCATGTTGACTTGATAGTGTTTCCCCCTTCTTATAAGCAAACTTATCGAATTCATCATAAAGCTTACACTCTCTTTCCTGTTTCGTCAATGAAGTTCCTTGCATGAGAAGTTGAATTCTTGCCCAAAGTTCCTTGGCGACTTTATGATTGCTAACCAATGCATAGACCTCAGGTGGTAGTCCTTGGAGAATGATATTTGTTGCCTTGATATCACAATCAGCTTGAATTGCTTCCGTAGCAGATAACTCAGAATATTTCTTTGGTCTTGTCACTCTATTTTCTTCAATTGAAGGCCAGATGAGTGGACCATTTTCAACGGATTCAAGAATCATTATTCCATGTTGTCTATTCATCATATATAGCTCCATTATGCTTTTCTAAGAATCATACATATCCTTTTCCAACATGGGTGGACGATTGTCAGCACCCGAAAGAATTGCTTTGTTAGTAAGAGTCGTCATTGAGAAATTCATATGTTAAAAGATTATTGTCGGATCGAACGGTGGTAGAAAGAAATTGTGTTTGATTAATGTGTCTTTTAAGTATTTATATTCTTGAAACTACACGGGATTTTACAATTCTTGACAAAACTGGGAAAACAAGTTAATGTTTCATGGGATTTTATGAGTCAAAGAGATAAACCGTATAATTTAGAAATTTGAGTTGTTCAGTTTCGATTAAACTTGACTAGTTCGATTCACACTGGAATTAACTAGATCGGTTCACACTACAGTTAACCAGATCTGTTCACACTATAACAAACTAGATCGGTTCACACTGTAACAACTAGATCGGTTCACACTGTAGCCAACTAGATCGGTTCACATTGTAACAAACTAGATCGGTTCACACTGTAACAACTAGATCGGTTCACACTGCAGTCAACTAGATCGGTTCACACTGTAACAACTAGATCGGTTCACACTGCAGTCAACTAGATCGGTTCACACTGTAACAAACTAGATCAGTTCACTCTGTAACAACCAGATCGGTTCACACTGCAGTCAACTAGATCGGTTCACACTGTAACAAACTAGTTCGGTTCACACTGTGGAAGACTAGATCGGTTTACACTAGAATTTTACTAGATCGGTTCACACTGGAAATACACTAGTTCGGTTGTAACTGAAACTCACTAGATCGGTTAACACTATAAAAACTAGATCGGTTATATCACGAAACCCACTTTTTCAAAACTCAAAAAGACACGTTTTTGACGATTGTTTTCCGAGAATTTTTGTACCAAAAGTGCTACTAAGCCTATAGGGACAAGAAAAATGACAACTTTAAGGTTTTTAAGCCGAAAAATTTAAAATCAAGATTTTGACCTTTATAAAGCTAACAAACCCAAAATGACACAAAATAAGAGATTTTTCTATGAACCTAAGCACACACACCTATATCCAAGGATACTAGATCAAAGCTACCAATGTAGATGATCTTTTAGTGTGAAATTTAAGCTTAGAAAACAAAGAAAAAAAAAAAAAAACAAGCACTTTTTTGTAGAAAAACACACGAACCAAAACAAACACAATATCTAAACACACCACTCCATGGCTCTTGATACCAACTGAAGACTAATAAATAACGTACTAGATGAGAGGGAAAGAGATTGTTTTAGTAAGAGAAAGGGTTGGATGAACACTTAGAGAGAGAAAGTAAACATATATTAATGTGTGTAAAATGTGCAACGAGCTAACGAGAGGTGTTTATATACTTACAATAGATGGTGGGCTTGGGCTTGTATGGGTTTATCCATGGGCCTTTAGCTAACTAACTATGTAAGTTTCCAAAAATTACTTAAGAAGATAACGGACAACTATCTTTATGGGGAAAAACGAAGAAACTTTTCCTAGGAATTTCGTATTCCTAACATACTATTTTGGCTGGCCATGGGAGCTTTATGGGCTTTCCATGGGCCTTTTAGCCGTATTAGTTTACTAAACATTATATTTACTAACTACGGGCTTTGACTAACTATTATTGGAAGTGAGATACTTTTTGTGTTTCTAACATTTAATGTTAAAATGTGAAATTTATGGTTTTATTTTTGTGAAAAGTTTATGTTAATGTTTATAATGGAACAGGTCTAAAATGATACAAAGGTTAGAATAAATGTAAGTTCATTAGTTAGTTTTATATTTTGAAATTTGTTCATGTAGTGTAAATATAATGTGCTAATATGTGCTTTGAAATGATATTGTAATTTTGTAAACAAGCGAAAATGGAAGTTTATAGTTTTTTAAGGTTAGTATTGTGGTCTATATCGAATTTGAGCTGAAAGATAGTGTAAATATGTTGATGTTGACGCCATGAATTGAAAATTTAGTTTCTAGGCCAAGAAGGTAAGCATATAAATTGTGGAAATCATAGAATACCAATTGTGGAAATCATAGAGGGGGGGGGGGGGTTAATACGTTTCCATTTAAAATCTTAAAATATTTTGTATCAAATTATCCATCAACTTAGATGCAATATGATACTGTGGATAATACATTATATCACTAGAAAATGTCATAGCAAAATAAGCACAACATTACAACAATGTTGTTAACTTATATCTATGACCACAATTCATCATCTAAACAATATAAGCAACAATCAACACACATATAGATATAATGCAAATATAAATGTAAGGCGGTAAGGTAAATAAAGATGTAAAGCAAAAAGTAAAAGAAAGTGCAAACCAGATGCGATGATTTATAGTGGTTCGGTCACGAAGCACCTCTTCGCCCTACTCCACTCCCCGAGTACCCAACTCGAGAGTTACTTCACTAGTCAACAAGATCCCTTTAGGCGGAGAAAATTAAACACAACTATGCTTACACTTATTTCTGACACTAAGCCAAATGTAGAGTTCTAATCCTAGCTAGAACCAATCTATTACAACTAACCACACTACTTTACAACAATTCATAACTTCTCTTCACCACACAACTTCACTTCACTCCACGAATTCACTTCACTTCACGACTTCACTTAAAATATTTAGTATCAAATTATCCATCAACTTAGATGCAATATGATAACTGTGGATAATACATCTATATCCACTAGAACATGTCATAGCAATATAAGCACAATCACAATGTTAACTTCTATCTATGACACAATCATCATCTAAACAATATAAGCAACAATCAACACACATATAGATATAATGCAAATATAAATGTAAGGCGGTAAGGTAAATAAAGATGTAAAGCAAAAAAGTAAAAAAAAGTGCAAACCAGATGCGGATGTTTATAGTTGTTCCCGGTAACGAAGCCACATCTTTTCGCCCTACTTAACATTCCCCGAGTACCCAACTCGGTGTTACTTCACTAGTAACGAGATCCCTTTGGCGGAGAAATTAAACACAACTATGCTTACACTTATTTCTGACACTAAGCCAAATGTAGAGTTCTAATCCTAGCTAGAACCAATATATTACAACAATTCATAACTTCTGTTCACCACACAACTTCACTTCACTCTACGAATTCACTTTTAGACACTACTACGATCACACCAATTTAACACTAATTACTAAGATCAACATGATCTAAACTATACTTCCTATGATCACCATGTATCTAACAAAACTATTACAACAAAGATCACCATGATCTAAACTCTTTTTACACAAGTTTGGAATACATGGACTCGATCTATACATTGTGAATGTAAGACATGTTACAAATGCACTAACTAAACTACATAACTTCGTATCTTGATGATAACGAGAGTTCTTCTCTTGCACTTGGAGGAATAAGCTTGAATCACTTGGAAACAAATGCTTAAGATTAAATGATCAAAGGATTGTAGGTGATGTATAAACTGATTTAGAACAGAAAGAAAGTGTGAGCAAAAGGTAAAAAAATTAGTGAGGAATAGTCCAGTATTTATAGGCCACCTGAGCTGACTTTTTGTCTGGGCGGTCCCCTTAATTAAAGTGCCGGTCCCCTTAAAATTAAGGGGGCCGCCCTTTATAATTAAGAGGGCCGCCCAGCCCAGACGCTCCCTTTTTTGTCTTTTCTGAGGGAGGTGTTTTCTGGAATATTTCTAGCCGTTTTTAGGTAGAAATTTTGAATTCAAAATATTTCTTTTGAATAAAACATTTCTTTTAAATTTAAAAATATTTTGTAAAAGTTATAAAAATGTTTGTGACATTTTGATAAAAAATGTGAGGTTGAATAAAAATTCCTTTGATCATAAAATGTATAAAGCATTTATTTATTCATGCCTTAAGTGATTTACGTCAAGTGCAAACTTCGTTGAAGCAGACTTGAGACGTCGAGAGATGTTATCATATGAATGTATTGATGATTTGTGATCACGAGTAACTTAAGCACTTTTCGTTATGTGTTATAAGTTACATGTTTGTCATTACCAAAACATAAAGAGAATGTATAGATTAAATATCGTAATATTTCTACCAACAATATTTCTACCAATAATCTCCCCCTTTTTGATGATGACAAAATATGTAAACTATAACTCATAGTAAAATGTATAAGTTACTTGCTTATACTTCTTCTCCCCCTTTTGTCGAAACAAAAAGGTGGACACTCCAAGCCATTCATTCCATTAGATGAGACTTTTACTAAAGAGGCGAGCTCGCATCATCCCAATGTGAACTTTTACTTTCACTCCTATGACACTTGCATCCCATTGTATATTGACCTTAGCGGATCCATGGATCATATTTGTTGCAAATTCTTAACCTACATCAAGGGTTAGTTTCGTGCAACATAATATATATAGGAGCGATATTAAAGGGTTGGAATACACATATTATGAAAATTGTAGTGTCTGTATAGTTGAAATCCCCTCGGTGTATGATCAAATGTTTTGGGGACACATAGGAATCAATCTACAGAAGTGTGCTACAAAAGAATAATAGTAGATAAGTTGCACATATTATATACCTACAATGTTAGCTAAATAGATATATATATATTTTTGCATTACAATATCATGGAACCAATGACTGTATATATTAGATATATGCAGCTAAACTATGACATTTTAAAGATAATTTAAACCTAGAAAATGCCACTCGTTGTTTTAATAAACAACAACCTAAATCCCATGATAAAAGGAATCTTGACGTATACTTAAGAACCTGAGAATGTTTGGAAAATGATAATAAAGTTTGACCGGCACATGCTTAAGGACTAAGACTTGACCAACACCCTTCGGTATAATACCGACTTTAATAAACGAGAACAAAATTTATTTATTGATTGACACACTATTATTATGAGAATGATATCTTCCAAGATGTCATTTGGATAAGGAGTATGAACGTATTTTGATTGACATGTTCCTTATGGTATCGTCATCTAACCAAGATGATGATATGGATTTTTTGATAGACTTAGGTTTGTTTGAGAGATTTCTAAATCCTACAAGGTTTCTTTGTTAAGCATTTGGTATGCTTTTTCATGGGGGTTTTTGGTGTGTTTAAGGGATAAACATTATCTGTAAGCCTTAGATTCAACTAAAGTGTTATAAGGATGATTTGAGGAAGGGAACAGATAAGGAAGAGGATGATGCATGATTGGGAAGGATGGTGTTGACAATAGGTTTGTTGGGTGTTTTGTTGGTTGTTAATGTTGACGGACAAAGGTGAAAATATGAAAATGGTGTAAGAGAAGTGAAAGACTTGACATTGTGATGACTTAGCAACACTTGAAGATTGAATGTCTTCTTTGTGTTCTTCACTTTCTAAAAAGTAGAAATGATTAGATGAGACGCATTTCATTACGAAATTCACATGACTTTTGACTTGCTAGAAAGTGGAAATAATTGGATGATAAGACGCATTTCATTACGAAATACACTTGACTTTTAACAACATAGGCACAAATGCTTATGAGTGTGAGACGCATTTCATTACGAAATTCACTTGACTTTTGAAAACATAGGCACAAATGCTTATAAGTGTGAGACGCAACATTACGAAATTCACTTGACTTTTGACAACACAGACACACATGCTTAGGATTGTCGAGATATGAGGATGAGACGCATTTCATTATGAAATTCACTTGTGGGGAATGGTTACATGGTGAATCTTCTTGTGAAGATGACTTGGTTTTACATTGTTGGTTTCTAGTGAATAAGAATCACATATGTGAGTTCTTGAGAGTATTTGGTTAAAGGATATATTTAAACAGGTGTGTTTTCCCATCTCTTTTAATTCGTGCTCATCCGAACATTAATTGTAGAATAAAAAGAATAAATGAAGAAAAATAAATACGGAAGCGGTGAGCTTGACAATATCATGATGGATGACGGTTAGCATACAACGAACTTCATCCACGAAGTTATGTAGCTCTTTTTTAGTATTGCGAATGTTCATAGAACAATCACACGACGACGTACGAGGTTGTCTTAAAGGTGGTAGCGGAAATGTGGACGAAAGATATTAACCATCTATATAATAATAGAGGCGTAATTAAGGTTTTTGTGAAACGAATTAGACATGAACAATGAGTGATGTTTTAATTTGCATTTCGCGAATTAAAAATGCTTAAACATTTCGGAAGAAATGATTAAGTTGCCGAGATTTATCGGAATGTATTTAATAGTAACAAGACTATTAAAATGAGAATGACACGTTTATGAGATTTGTTTCATCATTCCTAGACCTAGACTTAAATAATTAAACGGTTCACGTTTGAGTGGTTCGGTGAGGATGTCGGCAATGTTGTCTTTCGACGGAACTTTTTCGATGAAGATATTTCCTTTTGGACATTGTCGCGAAGAAAATGACGACGAATTTTGATGAATTTTCTATCCTAAGATCGATGGATAATGTTCGATCCTCATTGTGTATGAGGTGAGCATGATGATAAACCATCGTGACATTTCTATAGGGACGGAATGGACTAACGGAAGTGAATGTACTTAGTCTCAAGGTATGTATTTTAAGGAAGCTACGAGTCACTTATGTAGAAACTCGTAAGACCTTTGTCACTCGAAGGTTGATGTTAGCTTTTAGTTTTTGGAAGAGCGTTTTAACATATGTTGTTAAAAGGCTTGAATATGAATTTTCGGATATGACTTCTAACGTTTACGATCGCAAGTTAAAATTACTTGAATATTTCGAACGAAATATTTAAGTTGTCAAACCTACTTAGAGGAGTGATTAGATTTATATCTAACCTTCCCTTGACAAAAGAATGGATCATTTAGAAGAAAGTGAGATGATGATTGAGGGAATGTGTGAGTGAAGACTTTAGGAGATATAAGACCATTTTATGACTCTTTGACTTTTTAGATTTGTGACACGGACGCAAAGAAAAATATTCTAGTGTGAGACAATATATACCTAGATGCATAAGACATATAGATATAGGCATGCAAGTTTATCTAAGTATGCATCGACACAATATTCAACGAGATTAATGTGTAAGACTATATGACATTTAAACGTTAATTGTCATACATTAAGCTAACATAGTGTAGGTGTAAAATTAACACGTAAGTCATTTAAAATGACGCATACAAAACATGATAATTTTAAATGTAATCGTCATGTAAAACATGTTAGCATTTAACATTTAGGAGCATGTGTCATTTAGATAAACTAAGAGATATTTTATCTAAATTGCTAGAAAAAGACAAACGCCTTTATAATAGACATGTATTTAATAGCTAAGCAATTAAACGTTGAGCATCAAGATAATCATGAAGACATATAAATGCATTACATAAGAGCAAGTTATCATCTTGAAACTTTAAAGCACATACGTGAGGTGCATTGTGTCTAGATTGACTAAGGAGAAGCCTAATTTCTACGTGCTTAGTGTGCACTCCTAATGAGATACAAAGTCTATCGATGTAGACTATCATTAGGCATATTTAGGAAGAGCTATTTAATTAAATTAGAGAATGAGTATGAGACTATCACTAGTGGTGCTCAATTCAGACTAAACACGATCATTTTTATAGGTTATACACCGAACCCAACTTCACTCTTGGAAGCAATTCAACCGTTAGGTCAAATTGAATTTCTAGTGCTCCAGTAGGTCATTTCATGTTTCTTAGACATAATATAATTTTTTATATTTGCCTAATGAAGTGTAGCAAAGATAAAATTTGTATTATCTTTTCATATAGGGCTTAACATGACTCAACTAACTTGCTTTAATTCCAGTTCGCATGATCCTAATAAGGATGTGTGGAATTCTTAGAGAAGCATAAGCAAGATGTTTTAATCTTTTGTTCAAGATCTATAGGTTGTTTGATTTCGATTACATATTGCTTGATTTAATAGATGTTTTATATTTAGTCATCTTACATGTGTAGTTGTCACATGTGATATTTAATGTGTTTGATTTTTTAAAATCCAGGAGATGTGCTTATTTGTGACAATGAAAAATATGTTATTGAGAGTGTTTTAATAATGCTCCTTTGCATGTCTTGTGAAATGAATCTCATCAAGGTTATTTATCTTAATTGAGTTTGTGATTCTTTAATGATAAATGATTCAAAAGAGACATATTTTATTTTTAAATAAATATGATTTTCTAAAAATTTTATTCTTATCAATGTCGTATACCATAATTAAATAAGTATTTGAATAAATGTATTTTTACTTGTTTATGCATTGACACATATTGTGAATAGGTTATTTTTCAATTCTAAGAACATCCATTTCTTCAAATCTACCCTCCTCCCCTCGCCTCCACCCCCCCCCGGTGTGTGTTTCTTGCTTAACACAACTATTTATGCTATGATGAAATAAAACTTGCATAGGATATATATTATCGTTGTCAGTCGTTTAATACGAAAAGTCCATAAATTCTTTAATATAATGTTTCCCAAACATCATGTTATCTAGGGGAATGACAAGAGTATTATTATTATTTCTTTCTTTTTTTTTTTAGAGTTTAGCTAAATGTGAATTTGAGATTTATGTTGTGCTTTTAAGTTGTATGAGCAAAGTTTACATATGTTGTTAGTTTGCTCGTTTCGTTTTTATTGTTTGTTTTTCAAAAGACACATTTACCAATTGCATTGCAATTTGGTAATTGCGTTGAATATTTCAGGACGAACATCCATAGTCGTCAAATCCTACTTCCATTGTGTAGTTTTATGCATGTATTAAACATTAGTCTAATATTTGGAACACAACCATTGGACAAGTAGACTCAATATGGCATCATCAACACAAGTGTGAGTTATGATCCGATGCATATTCTTTTCATCTAGAAAATGATGTAATCATTTTCATATCAATCAAGTGTGATTGAGTATGTAGATCCAAGATAATATCTTTTGTTATATATATAGTGATATAGTCTTGAAACTAAACAAATAAGAATCCAATTTCATGTCCATACTCAAAAACTTGTCAATTAGATTCGATAAATATATCAATCATAATTTGAATAATGAATCGATATATAATCGAGATCTTTCTTGACCCTCACAAACACTCATTTAAAAGAAAAAGAAAAAATATTTCAATAGTGTGTTCCATTAATCCTAAGATTAGTATTAAGCGTGAGGACATTTAAAATGATGACCTAAGTGAGTTATTATGTTTAATAAGGTTTACAAGATGTTGATGTAACATTTGCAAACAAAGTGATCTTTTCCTATATGCAATGCAAGAACAATTTCACAATCTTAATGCAAGAAATCTAGCATAACTTCTAGTTAGGCATAATCTGAAAAACTAGTTATAAACGAATAGTGTACATGGAACATGTGCTTAGATATTTAATTAGCTCAATTACAAATAGTAATGATCACTTAATAATTTCTATTAACAAAATTAAGACACAAAGAAGTGCACATAATCATATAGCATAACACATAAAAGTACTTATCGTCGTTTTGTGTATTAGATACAACAATGTATACTTAGCTCAGTTTTGTTTGAAAAAGAATTAGTTTCCTCCCCATTTCAAAAATTAACTAATTTTAATATTTTTGAAAATTTAATTACACCATTTTTCAAAGATATACCGACTAGAAATGCCTGACTCGAAGGAAAAGGTAAAATACAAGTTTTACGTCAAAACGAAACACAAATTTTTGACCACTATGTGGTATTTTGCATTTCTGACTTACTTAAGTTTGGAATAAATACTTGAAAGTAATTTTAAACGAAAGTAGACTTAATTATCTTTAAAATGACGGGTGGCATGACTTCTACGGATTTACGGTTGATTTTATATGAATTTTCAAAGTTTCTGAAAATCTGCCGAATCAGACAGGTGGCCACCTGATTGATAAGGGGGCCGGTCAGGAGTTAAGGGGGCCGCCCAGGGAGATAAGGAGGCCGCCATCTGACACTCCGATTCCCATTTTTTTGTACAAAATCATTTACTGACTTAGCGGAAAGATGTAGAACTTACTGAGCTTAATACCGAATATAAAACACTTATTTTAAGCATTATTTTACTTCGAGCTAGTATACTAAGTGTATTTAACAACAAAATTAATACAAGTTAAGAAACAAAACACTTTTCATATTTAATCCTCCTTCATGGGTAATTTGATACATGGATCGTGCTCCATTTTTAAAACCATTTTTTTTTTGAAAATTAGAGCGTCCTGGCTCTGATACCAATTATGGAAATCGTAGAGGGGGGTGAATACTTTTCCATTTAAAAATTTAAAACGTTTTGTATCAAATTATCAATCAAGTTGAACACAATATGAGAAGTGTGAATAATACATCTATATTCATTAAAACATGTCATAGCAATATCACAATCATAATGTTAACTTCTATCCATGACACAATCATCATCCAAAAAATATAAGCAACAATCAACATACATATAGATCTAATGCAAATATAAATGTAAGGCGATAAGGTAAATAAAGATGTAAAGCAAAAGGTAAAAGAAAGTGCAAACCAGACGTGATGATTTATAGTGGTTCGGTCACGAAGCACCTCTTCGCCCTACTCCATTCCCCGAGTACCCAACTCGAGAGTTACTTCACTAGTCAACAAGCTCCCTTTAGGCAGAGAAAACCGAACACAACTAAGCTTACACCTATTTCCAACACTAAGCCAAATGTCGAGTTCTAGTCCTAGCTAGAACCAATCTATCACAACTACCACACTACTTCACAACAATTCACAACTTCGCTTCACCACACAACTTCACTTCACTTCACGACTTCACTTCACTTCACGACTTTACTTCACTTTACTTCACAACTTCTCTACACTTCACAACTTCATGACACTTCACTTAGACACTAACAAGATCACCTCAATCTATCTAAACTTCCTATGATCATCACGATATAACAACTATACACACCATGATCACCATGATCTAACTATTACATAAGTTTGGAACACATGGACTCGATTTATACATTGTGAATGTAAGACATGTCACAAATGCACTAACTAATGTACATAACTTCGTATCTTAATGAACGAATGTTCTTCTCTTGCACTTGGAGGAATAAGCTTGAATCACTTGGAAAAAAATGCTTAAGATTAAATGATCAAAGGATTTAAAGGAGAGTATAAACTGATTTAGAACAAAAAGAAAGTGTGTGAAAAAGGTAAGAAAATTAGTGGGGAATAGTCCAGTATTTATAGGCCAGCTGAGCTGGATTTTTGTCTGGGGGAGGTGTTTTCTAAAACATTTCTATCCGTTTTTGGGTAGAAAATTTGAATTCAAAATATTTATTTGAATAAAAAATTTCTTTTAAATCTAAAAATGTTTTTGTAAAGGATATAAAAATGTTTGTGTCATTTTTATAAAAAGTGTGAGGTTAAA
>BQNB010119273.1:0-20842 GCA_026074375.1 Tanacetum coccineum
AAAATTAAAAGAAATACATAACGAATTAAATATATGTAAAGTATGAAGGTAAGTAGAATGATTTTTTAATCAAGATGGAAATTTAGATCTTGTTGCAGTCAACACATATGATGAATGGTGTTCATGGTTGACGTCTTTGCGGTTTACTTCTAAAATTAAGGCGATTCTTGAAGGCGTTTTTTATGTTATGTGGTGGAATATATGGAATTATCGCAATAACCTCATTTTTGAAGGCAAGACTTACTCGAAGGCGTTTATTTTTGACAATGTGGTGTCTAGTTCTTTTCATTGGTGTAAATTTAGAAGTAGAGCCGCGTTCAGCTGGAACGATTGGCTTAAAAACCCTTACTTGATTACTTTGTAACTCTAGCTCCTTGCTAGTTCTTCTTTTTATAAATTTGCCGTTCCAAAAAAATCCATCTCTTGTCGGCTATTTAGCCCATGTAATATATGAAGAGATAATGCTATATGTTGGGTAGTTGTAAAGTCTTATGTTTATTTACTGATTCAAGTGTAATTGATATTTCATGCATTTGAACTGTTATTTATTAGAGAGAGACTAAGTTTGTCACATTTTGCATGTTTTGAAATTTATAAGTACATATGACCTGAAAATGTAATTATTGAAATAGAACTCAAACGGGCCAGATTTCAAACTAGAATCAGTACAATTTTGGCTACAACTTTGGTGAAACAGCCATCATGTTTTTAAGATTTAAGTAGCATGGAATCTAGTATCATGTCAACTAAATATAATCTATATGGAATGTAATGAACCAAGACAACAGTAAGCAAAACTGGCAAAATTTATCAAAATCTTTTAATCTTAAAAGAAAAAAATCCAATTTGACCAATTTTTTGTGACAGTGGGATACAACTATCATACATGATACAACCTTTTCTATTCCGGTATTGAATTCGGGAATTCCCGTTATAATCCCGCACCGATTTCAGTGGTACCGTTTTCCCCCCATCATTTTCGTGGTACCGGTACCGTACCGGGTATAAGAAACCAATACCGGTACGGGTCGGTACCGGTACCGTACCGTTTTTCCGGTGCCAATGCTCATCCCTACACCTTTAGAACGTATCATTAATCATTGTTCAAATACATATTCTCAACTATTTTATTTTGTCTAAATGAATTCCAACGCTATCATGTTAACTGGGTGCTCGGTGCAAGGCGTTAAACACCCGCCAAAACAAAAAAAATCGATCAATGGTGCCGTCAAACTGCACCGGTTACGGCGTCGCTGGCGCGCCATTGGTTCTTCCGCCAGTGCAATCTCTCCCATTTTCGTAATTTTTCTTTTTAAATATAATCGTTATATAACGGTCGAAAAAAGCAATGGTTCAAAAATAAAAAACACCAATTTTTACATATAAATACTCATTTTTTAACTTATATTTTTCAAACCTTCCAACCAAATTATAATGTATATACACTTTCACATACATTTTAATTATCTATTCCATATTTTATACGGTTTTACTTTCATGGATCATTTTGACGCTGAAATGAGAGCTGAAGAATTATATCGTTTATACGAATTGAATGAAGAATATTTAACATTTGATGGACGACGAAGGCACAAGTTCACAAACTCGGATGCACATACCCTGTGACTATCTAGGCGTCGAACAACAACTCATGGAATACTATTTTGGCGACAATTCAAAATACCCCGAAAGGAATTTTAGGCGATGTTTCCGAATGAACCGAAAACTATTTTTGAAAATAGTCAAAGGTATAACTAAGAAAGTGAAGAAAAGATCAAGAAAAGAAAGAAAAACAAATAAATATGCATGTACGAAGATTTTTCGCCAAGAACAAGTCCTGTGAATGCTTCATTAAAGAGATAAATCACATAGATATCATTTCCGGGAACAAGAAAGAGTATTTAAATGACTTTGGAGTCATACGAGTCAACCCCAACCAAGGAAAGAACACCCGGCTAGTCAAAACAAGAAAAGACAAAAATTATGTGCAAGGAAAATTCATCTGGCCGAATGGCCTGGCCATCTGGCCATTTTGACCAACAAGGCCAACTCGAAATCCATCTGGCCGCACGACCCTAGCCCGCAGCCATTAGGCCAAAACTGACCAAAGCATTCTGGCCGATCGGCCTGCTGATTTAGTCGTGCGGCTGAAAGCGTAACTGCATGTTCTAGCTTCATTTAAGAGTGTGTTTATGAGATGTAATTATGGGAGTCCGGCCATTTCTCTCGCATAACTCATTGGGAGTCCAGGCCATTCAATTTCTTAGCAATTAAATCATTGTGGTAATGTGTCATGCTACTTTAATGGTGCTTGGATATATATCAGGGAAATCATATCTGAGGGTGGGTTATAGTGGGAACTTACAAATCTAAGGCTGTTTCCTGCAAACAGATTAAGGATTTATAAACTCCCCCACAGATATCTTTAACCTCAAGAGGCTGAAAGAGATATCTCGATACCATTGTTACCAGTATTGCTAAGGAAATAATAATTTAGAAGGTGGTGGGTAGTGTTGGGATTGTTTCGTGTTGGGGTTTTGTAAAATTCAGTTGAGGGAGAGAAGGAGGTTGTGGAGTGCTTTGTATTGGACAGTGCGAAGGGTATGGTGGACGCTGGTAATCAAAGATTAGGTTTATCTAGTTATGATTATTCATGTTGACACTTCTGTTTTACATAAAGTTATTGTTTATTGTTTTTGTTTTATTGTTTGGAACAATGTAAAATGAAAATGGAAAAAAGTAGTCTGGTTTATACTTGTGTGGGTTGTGGTAGACTGTGGTTATGTGAAGGTTTAGTTAGATTTGTATCGCATGAATTCTTGATTTTATAAATTGGGGTGAGGTTTGGTGTTGAATGGAAGAAGATTTGTTTTTCATTTAACTTGCTGATTGAATATCCTAAACGGATATGTAAAAGGTCGAACAAATAATTTCCCGTTTTAAGTTTTATTCTAAACAAGATCAGTGCAATAACGATATTAGTTTAGATATTTTGATTACTTGGACAACTATCATTTTTTTTAAATTGTTTTATTCGCCGACTTGTAATAATTCAAACACAAGGTATAGGTAGAGGTGTAAGAAAAGTGACTAATGGGGAATAAATTGGAAATTATCACATTTTCGAACAAAATGGTTTCTGAATGGAAAGTCTGTGTTTCATGGGGTTCCTTGTCGGTGTTCATAGGTCGAAAGGGTTCACCATCAAACTAATACAAATATGAGATTATCATAAAATAAACCAATGGATTGGAACTCGTAAACACTAAATTTGTGCATCAACAAAACGAATCAAACACTCTATATGAACAACATTGATTCCCACCAAGTATTGTTTTTAATTTGATTGAATTTTGCTTAATATTTTGATTTCTATGGTAATTTGGATTGTGACAACCTTATTACTTGTTTCTCTACTTGATTACACTTATCTCAAAATCCCTTATGACGATCTCGACTTACCCACCTTTGCTATATACGAACGAGATATTACATACACACAACCTACCATGAGCGGGTTGCGGCTAGATAGCCCAGTCGATAGTTACTGGCTATGTGCACCATGTCACACCCCGCTAAGAGCGAAAACACGAGGTGCGACGTTATGATTACATCGCACAAGATACAAGATATACCATACTTTGTTACAAGAAGTTTGGATTACAAACGTTTAGAAAATGCAGTCTTAAATAGTTGAAAACCTTTGTCTTTGGAAAAACATCCTGGTAGCGGAGGTCTTTGATGATCATATACCTTCCGTTAATTAAATGTTGATCACACCTGAAAATGATACTCGAAAGGTCAACATAAAGTTGGTGAGCTTGTAGGTTTAGAAGTAACCCAGTTGCTATGCTATAATTTAAGTGATGGACAATTGTGCAATATGAAAGCAGAATGCATGCAGTAGAATTTGGAATTTCAACACATCAACACATCATACCAGGGTATCCCAACCCAAATCACCAAATCAATAGTCATCCAAACGCTTATAGTCCTCCGAATCTATCGCCTACCAGCTGGAGCTACACAGTCAGCTAAGTAGTCTTATGCAAAAGTCTAGATAGAATTTGCATGAATAAATGTTCAAATAGAACTTGCATAAATAGATCTCATGGCATTCACATAAGCAATCATAGGTACATAGCATTGTCCAAAAACATGATAATAGTTTGAGCACAGTAGTAAAAGCAGTTTGAAATAGATTTTAGTATCATTTTCTACCAACGAAAAATAGTTTGAAAAGTGGAGCTACGAGAACTCACCTTAAATAAGATGATAGTAGTTGAACTAGATGATCTCTAACTAAAAATGCAACGAGTGACCACTGCCACGATCCTAGAATTACGTCAAGTACTAACCAAGAGTAATATGTTGTTATGAGAAATGATTTATTGCACAAATAGGGAGCGTTTGTATTTCTAAAGTTTTAAAAAATTGTTTGCATAATTGTCATGAAAGATTTCGTATCCTTGTTGTGTTGTGGTTAGGTAGCTTGACTCGATGCATTTGGGTCAAAGTGCGATACTGATACGTAGTTATTTAAGAATAGGATTAGAATTCCAAAACAGAATATAATGTTAAGAAATTAGAGATGAATTCGATGCGAGGTGGTTAAGAAAAGAGTAACGGCATTAAAGACGTGAGATTTCCAATAGATAAGGAGACAGACACAAAATAAGAGTTAAGAATTTGAGGATTAAGGAAATAAGAATTTAGATAATTAAAAATCATAGAACTAAGAATTAAATAAATTAGAATTTAAGGATTAAAGAAATAAAAATTATGAGTCAAAAATTCAGACATGCTTCAGCATTTTCCTATTTTCCCATGTTAATTTGGTAAGACATCATTGATATAAGTATTAACACTGTTTTAGACGCATAATATAAGTGTTAGGAGTTTTCATAAAATCATATTTTTGCGTCTTTTAGTCGGGCATTTAATTAATAATATTTTATTATTCTTTTTTTTGTCGAGTTTTTGAAACTAGCTCGTGTCATGATTACAAGTATACTTTTCACTTTATTTACTGTGTTTTGGTACAAACGTTTCTCAATTATGAATTAGTATTTAAATAAAACAGTGATTTCGTCCTTTTGTCGAATTATAAGAAAATGATTTTCCCAAGATTTTTCCTAAGTGTGAGCTATTTATAAAAAATTCGGCATGACCCGTTCATTTTTAAACGTTTTCCCAAGGTCTTCAAACCTTATTTCAAACACTTTCCTTCAAAAGATCAATTCCCGACAAAGTGCCAAAATCTACGTTTATGTGACGTTTCATCTAAATATACTCTTGAAACGACTATTTTATTCAACATTACTTATATAAGCATAATTCGCTCAAAAATCCGTTTTAAAAGCTTAAGTTTACAAGTTTTGCATTAAATGAGCCATAGATACAATGTAAGCCCAATTTCACTAGTTACTATTTTTAGTCCAAGTGTTTAGTCCATTAGCCGTTTTGAATTAAGTCCAAACTTAGTCTATTAGTTATTGGGCCTTGAGGTCTAATGTGAGTTTCATAGTTAGCCCGATTGTATGAAAACAAAAGTATATATACCTTATTGGGCTTTTCGGCCCAATAAACCTACATAAGTATTTTACAACCCAATAAGCCCAAAAATATTTCAATAAGCATTAGGATAAGATAATAAGCTCTTTGTTTGTCAAAATAAGTTAGACCAATAAGTCAAAATAAGCCAAAGTATCATTGAACCTTGTTGGGCCGGTTATTACGCATAAGCCCAATAGATATTGCAAAGCTAGAATAATCATGATAATGAGTCCAATAAGTCAATGATTAAGCAAATAAGCACTTTGTTATAAAAATAAGCTAGAATATAAGTCGAAAATACAAGTCGGGACCAATAAGTCACAAAATAAGCTACTGATTATTTTGGCTTATTGGGTCATGAGTCCAAGTGGCCTATATGGACCACGAATAAGCTAGAAATAAGCAACATGCTCGAAATCTTTTTAGTTTTAAAATAAGCTATCAATAAGCTAGGGAAATAAGTCCAAGAAATAATAAGCTATGGCTAATAATGCAAGATAAGCCACAGCTTATCTTCCTTATTGGAACGTGGCTTCATAAGTCCAATAACAAGCTATTATAAGCCCGAATAAATAAATAAGCTCGAAACCAAATAAGTATGAAAATAAGCCACGAAATAAGTACTTTGGAACCAGCCAAAACTAGAATAAGCCGAAATTACAAAACCCTTTGTTTTCTCTTGTTGGGCCGAGACTTATACGAGCCCAAATAAGTCCAATAAGCACTTATGTGCTTATTAAATAAGCCGAAAATAGAAATAAGCCTTTGACCTCAAATGTTATTTTACCACCAAAACCAAACTATTTAAATGTCATATTCCTTTTGTTTTTCCTTTGTTCACGTCAAACCCAAACGCACCCTTTTAATCTTTTTCAAAAATTTTAGAGTTTAGATTTTACAAACGCATTGTACAACTAGCATGAGAACATCATTGGACTACCAAAAGTACCAAGATTTGAGAAATTTAGAAACTTACCAAAGAGGGTTTCAAAGAAGGATTTTAAGCTCGAACAAACAACCCGAATATTGTTTTTAATAATCCACTATCACTAAAATTCAAGGTTATAAATAGCGTGAGGCGTGGCGTGGCGGCATGGCCACGTCTCAAGCCTTAGGAGCCTTTGCGAAGCCATGGCGTGACTAAAGCGGCAAAAAAATATTTATAGATTTATGTAATAATATCATATTTTATATACATATCAAGTTTACAAAAGGTGTCATGCATAAGAGTTTACAAAAGGTGATATGCATAAGAAATAAAGTGAAAAAACGCAAAATGATATAAAGAATTAATCAATTTCCATATGAACTATTAAATACTTACCGATGGATAGTGATGGTTGGACGGTGAACGGTGTACGAGGGACGAGGGAAGCGGTGGTGTCGTAGTTCCAAGTTGCAGGTTATATAATATATCTCGTGGTTCCTTGTTGTTTTTGACTAAAAACCTTATCAGCTAAATGGCTAAATAGTAAATACTAATTAAGTAATTAATTGTTATAACATATACGAGTAGTTGTAGATCATAGACTCGTAGACGTCATACACTCGGTTAGTAATTAGTAGTCAAAATTAATTTAGAACAAATATTACTAGGCCCAAAAGCAAAATAGCCCAAATACAAAATAGCCTAAAAATTTTCTAAGTGCTTCTAAAAATGGCGCCACGCCTTGCAATATAGTGCGCCTTGACCCACGCTACGCCTTGACCCACGCTACGCACAGAGCCAACGCCAAGGCCCATTTCATAACGGCGACTAAGGCGCGCCTTTTAGAACACTGCTAAAATTTAACCCGTACGTTTCCTTGCTTCTGTGTTCTTGATAAATGTCAAAAATGTATTGTTTCTTGTGGGTTTTGTGGTTCGTACGATTACAAAAAGAGAGAAGGAAGAGAGAGTTTGTTGTTTGATGTTTTGATGAAATGAAAGTGTGTGTTTTTTAATTAGAGATGTAGACAAAAGAGAGGACATTGAGCTCCAATATTCTTGGGAGCATGTTTCCTTTGTGGTGGCCGGTTAGGGTACAAGAGACAAGGGATCCTATTTGATCTTTCGTCTTGTGTCGGAAATACATATCGAGTCTAGTTTTGAAAATAATCGAAACCCGAGTGTTCTTGAAATTAAGTATATGTTACAAAATGCTTTTAGACATCTTAGAGCCGTCGAAGAAATTGATTTAAAAGCATTGTTTTTCTTTAGTGTTTCGGACTTGGTTTAAGTTTCGCGTAGTTTTCCGTTTTCCGTTAGCTCTAAGCGTAACCTGTAATTTCGTGTCTTATGCAAATGTTACTGGGAGATATTAAATAACTTATTAGAATAAGCTTATTAAAATGACCCAAGGTATTTAGACGTAATTTAATTTATTGTCGTGTCGGTACGCGTTGATGACGTTTTTCGCTGTGAGCGGGAAGACTTCCCGGTAAGTGATTAAGTGATATCGTAGACGTTTAGAATATAGAAATTTGAATCAAAATGATTCATTATTATAGAAATTTGGCATTTGAATGTCGGTTAAACCGTAACCGTTTAGCGTAAAATAAGTCAACAAAAGTCAACTCTGAGTTTTCTCATAGAAATTTGAATGAAATAGTAATATGTAGCCATATAGTCATATTATTTTAGAATACTAAGACCTAGGAAAAATTACCGATTATCACAGTCTAAAACCAAGTACTTGTCCCCATCAAAGCACGTTATGCATTCGATATGTGGAAAACTAGAAGGGGAGGTTGAATAGTTTTACCAATTAAAATTTTAATCTAATTGATTGGTTGTTGTAGATCTTAATTGTTTATGATGATTTATAAAAAAAGAAAGTTAAAAGCATAAAGGATATAAGACACCGATATTTATAGTGGTTCGGCTACAAGGTCACCTTCTTTGCCCTACTCCACTCCCCGAGTCACCTACTCGAGAGTTCGAATCCACTAGACACCAAATACTCCTTTAACCGCTGGAGAAGCCTCACAATGTCGCTTACATCCTTTTTAACGGTACAAATCTAAATACCGGATTCTTTACATGGTAGAATCAAGCCTACACCCGCTTTCCCTTTATATGGTACAAAGCCAAGTACCATGTTCCAATAAGGAGGAACAAAAACCCCATGATGCTTACCCTCTAATAGGTGCTAAGCCATAACACAACAAAGATGGATTCGACCCTACGAATCCTACCTAATGTATTACATTTCCCAAAAGAAACTCTAAGCACCAATACACTACCTTATGATCTATGATGATTGATGATACTTGAAGATCAGTAGATACATCTTCATGAGATGAGAGATACTTGCTCCAAGTAAAACTTGATGCTTGATCCCGTATGCAAAGTCGGCAATACTTCTCCTATTAAGAATATTACCAAAACAGTAAAGAGAATAGAGACATTGTCACACCCCTAAACGGGGCCTGGACGAAATACGTGTCCGAGGGCGTGACGTCATAATAATTCGAACACAAGGCAAAGGGAACGACCACTAATGGATGTTTTGAAAAATCATAACTCGTTGCATTTATTAAAAATGGTTAAGTCTTATAAGATCTCAATGAAATTAAACGTTGTGGTAGCGTAATTAGGTTTTTAAAAGATAACGAGTATGAATGATAAGAAAAGTTTTGAAAGATGATATCATATTGCACGTAAACTCCACATAGCACATCAGAGAAGTCCAAAGCTAAGCACCTGAGAAAAACATGCTTAAAACGTCAACATAAAGTTGGTGAATTCATAGGTTTAGTTCAAACAAAATTATAGTGGACCACAAGATTTTAGCACGTATTTGACAGTTATAACAAATACAACTTCACAAAAAGAAAGGTATTTACGTTGCGCTAAGCTCATGACATCGAAGCTAATGGGATGTACATTGCCATATAAAGTTACCCTGGTAGGTGTCTGACCAAGACCACCCAAACTAGTTTCGACATGAAATACATCCGTTGGCTTGTACATCAGTCGTACGTACCCGACCAGTAAGAATTACCAAACCCGGATGAGGATTATTAGTCCCAATAGATCAATTTATTCACTCGCGCTTACTTAACCAGCCAATCGGTTAAAGGTAATTAACAGTTCATGATAATACGGACAAATAGTGGTCTAACGCTACTTAGGCAACACGTAAACAAGGGAAAATATCACGTAAAGTACTTGTGTCCGGTTTAAGAAAAACAAACAATGTTTCTCACCCCAAAGTTATAAAACATTTATTCAAAACGAGTAAAAGTGGGCTATGAACTCGCCTTAAGCAAATGGTGAGATAATAATCAACGAAATGATATAATGCCAAGTGATCCTACACGCGACCTAAATAAATGACGTGTCGTAGGAAAACGGAAAATATACAAAACTTGTACGAAATGTTTATAAGAGAAAAAGACATCCACGTGTGTTTGAGCTTTAGTTTATTTAACAAAACGTGACTAAATAAAATTATAGAGTTTTTGTTAAGTTTTGACGTTTAACCGAAAATTGCCATTTTTAGTAAGTTTTCATTTTAGGAAAGTTTTTAGTTTCGAGACGTTGATACCGTCCCCTATATTTGCTAAGTCCATATTTCCCTAAACGCACTAGTGAAACCTAAACGTCTACCTTCCATGTCTATCTCGCTAATATTCACTAATCTTACTATTTTTTAGAAACTTTAATGTTTTCCCGAAAATATGCTAACGACGTTTCTAATACTCCTAATTAATATATAAGTGTCACTATTTGTTTCGCCAATTTTTTTTAAAGCTCAAACAAACCCGAAAGTGTCCGAAAACTCATTTTTGAAATCCAAACAACAAGCATTATTTAGAGTGTTTCATAAAAATCTATTTTTCCGATTTGTGGTAAAAATGTCTCTCGTCTTGACTTTTAAGCTAAATGGTTCCAAATATATAGTAAAATCTCGTTCCGAAAAACTTTCGTGTTTTATACTCAAGCAGATTCGGACCCGAAGGGCTCCGAATCGCCCGTTTTAGCTGCTGGTCTGATCACCTGAAATCCCCTTTTTGCCGAAAAATGTTTCGAGTTTCATTTGGTCATAAATAGGCCGTTTTAAGTCCGTTTTTAATCTCCGATATATGAAAATCTATCTATTTGAAACGATCTATCCAAAAACTACCTTCTCGGCTAATGAAAACATTTTTAAGTGTCTGAAAACTCCAAAACTAAATCGGATCAGCAACCTTATTTTTCGTAAACGCTTCCAATAATCCATTCAACTTCACAATAGTGCTTATTCTAACCTAATCCCATTCACTACTAAACCAACCAACAAAATCAACTCTTAATCTATCCAAATCCCATCATCACCTTTGTTGCAACACACAAGCTCACTCATTCTTACCAACTAACAAAACTTATATCAAGATACTTCTATTTTTAAAAGATTCACAAAACTTATGTCACTTTCTTTTATAAAAGTTTCACAAACACATGGACATATATTTATAAACTTGATCAATGATCATAAGAAAAGAAAGAAATAAAAGCAAGATCAAGAACACACTTACAAAAATAAGAAGAATCAAGATGACAACACAAGATCAAAACCCAATAACTTTTAATCTTAAAAATCAACCAAAATAACCAAACCCTAACTTTTTAATCCTTGCAATAACCCTTAAAATCAATGAAACCCGTCTTGGAAACACCTTAGATATTAATGAAAATGATATTGGAATGGTTAAATCTTGGTAGAAATCAAAGCTATGGAAAGTTTATGTTGTTGGTGTGGTGCCGAGACCCAAAGAAAGAGAGGAGAGAAAAAGAGAAAACTTTGTGAGGCTTGTGTGTGTGAAATGACCTAAACCTTCTATCATGTTGTATTTATAAGGTAAGGGATTTAGGGTTTTAGATGTTTTATAAACCATGGCTTGGCAAGAAAAAAAATAGAACCATGGTTCTATGGTCCTTGTGGTTTCGTCTGGTATAAGGCACAAAAGGGAACCAAAGAACATTTTCTTCTAGCCATTTGGATATAAAAAGGATATATCATTTAAATTGTTAGTGGAGTTGTGGTCCTTACCATGCAAAGGGACAAAAAGTGTAAGAGCACAAGTTTGTGCATGGAAGGATAATACAAAAATGTCATTATCTTGCATGTGTGGAGTTGAAATTCAAATTAAAGGTGAAAGATTCTTCAAGATTTAATTTAAGGCTTATGGTTATGTTGTTGTGGCTATGGGACATTCGAACTAGAGCAAGGGGGAAGGGTGAATAAAATTTTTGATGTTAAAACACGATACGCATGATAATTAGAATTTACATGCAAAGGTGACAAGTTTTCGGGGTTCCGTTTGACTTAAATGCTAAAACCGTAAAACGAATGCGAAAAACATAAAAATCAAAAACGAAAGTGTACGTAAACTACATAATACTTTAAAAATGATAAATAATGCATATAACACGTAGACTAATCCAAGTCCAAAGTCGAAACGCATCCGACGATGTTTTACAGATTTACGCTGGAAAACTTCCCGGTTTAACGACAATTTAACACGTAACTTATAAAAGTTAAAATAACGAACAGAAAAGTTTAAAATAATGACCTAAAATTTACGGGGTGTGACATCCTTTCCCCGTTAAAAGATCTTTTCCCTCAAAGCTTAAGACGTGACATTCAGTGTCGTTACAGATTTTGAAAACATGTGGGGGTATTTCCTTAGAAATTGATCTTCACGATCCCCGATGAACTCAGGACACCTTCTCGAGTTCCAACGAACCTTGACGATAGGAATATGACTTTTCCTTATGCGTTTGGCCTCACAGTCCATGATTTCGACGGGGTCCTTGATGAAGTGAAGCTTGTCGTCGATTTGATTCTCATCCAACAGAATGACGAGTGTTTCGTTAGATGAATACTCCTTCAGGTTTGACACAAGTAACATGCTATGAACTCTGCTTAGTTGGTGTGAGAGTTCGAGTATATATGCAACGGTTCCTACTTTAACTAGAATCTTAAAAGGTCCAATATATCTAGGGTTCGGCTTTCCCCGTTTGCTAAAACGTATCACTTATTTCCAAGGCGATACCTTCAACATGACCTTATCTCCAACTTGAAATTCTAAGGGTTTGTGTCTCACATCAGCATAATTCTTTTGACGATCACGATTACCCAAATCATGTAGTAACAGCTTGTTGTCTTTGGCAGGCCTGTGATAAAATCCATGGCTATATTTTCCCATTTCCAATATGGTATTTCTAGTTGTACCATTAAACCGGATGGCTTCTGATAATCATCAATCATCCTTAACGCTCTCTTTCTTGAGACTTCTACTTATGCCTCGTAAATCTATGGTGGTAGGTTTAATTTAATGGTCATCACTTAAGGCTCTCGCCCTAAGAGGCTTAGCTCGTTCCTTTCTGCTTAGAGCATCTGTTGCAACATTTGCTTTTTCCAGGGTGATATCGAATCTTACAACCGTAATCACTAAGAAATTTTAACCATCTATGTTGTCTCCTGTTTAATTTCTTTTGATCTAGAATGTGTTGTAAGCTCTTATGGTTTGTAAACATGGTATGCTTTATGCCATACAGGTAGTGTTTCCAAATCTTGAAACTAAACACTATTTCTCCTAATTCTAGGTCGTATGTCAGGTAGTTCTTCTCATGAACTTTTAGTTTTTGAGAGTTGTAAGCTATCACCTTCTCCTTCTTCATCATTATAGTACCTAATCCATTATGCGAGTCATTATAATAAACCACAAAGTTTTCTGTTCCGTCAAGTAATGCTAAAATTGATGCACTACAAAGTTTTTACATTAACAGTTAAAAGGCTTCCTTTTATTTCTCTTCCCATTCGTATTTCAGATTTTTCTGAGTTAGTTTGGTTTAGAGGCTTCTCTATCCTAAAGAAACCTTCGATAAATCGTCAGCAGTAACCGGCAAGTCCTAAAATTTGACAAATCTCTGTAGGGGTCTTGGGTGACGCCCAATCCTTTATTGACTGAATCTTAGTAGGATCAACGTGAATGTCTTCGCTGTCAACAACATGGATAAGAAATTGCACTTTCGAGAGCCGAATTCACACTTAGAGAATTTGGCGTACAATTCCTTATTTTTAAGCAATTTCAAGATAAGACTAAGGTGTTCCTCGTACTCATTATTTCTGCTTGAGTAGATAAAGATATCATCGATGAATACTATCATGAACTTTTCCAAGTACGATTTGCACACCTGATTCATGAGATCCATGAATACCTCTGATGTGCTGGTCAAACCAAATGGCATGACCTGAAACTTGAAATGTCCATAACGGGTCCTAAATGCTGTCTTAGAATATCCTTTTCTCGAACTCTAGTTGGTGGTAACTAGTCCTTAAGTCAATTTTTGAGTAAACGCTAGATCCTCGTAGTTGATCGAAAGAGGTCATCAGTCTTAGGTAACTGGTAACGGTTCTTCACGGTTAGCTTGTTCAATTCTCGGTAGTCGATGTATATCCTGAAGGATCCATCCTTCTTTTTGACGAACAATATTAGAGCTCCCCAGGGTAAGGAACTGGGTCTTATAAATTCCTCTGAGCATACTACATACTACGCCGGAGACGGTCAACTCTCTGCCTCTCAACACCTAACATACCTCTGAGTCTTATGTTATCCCGCTCCAACGTACTAATCCTATCAAAAAACTCAGCTCTCTGCTCACTAGCAACTATCGATGTATACCCATCACTCCTATTGCCTTGAATCATTAAGGCTTCATCACCTAGGGGGTACAGATAAGCTTCTTATTACAAATATTTACAGCGTGGTACTTTGACAACCAATCCATGCTGATGACACCGTTAAAACTACCAAGTTCTATGGGCATTGTGTCGATGTTGAACGGGTGGCTTAGAAAGTTCAGGGTACAACCTCGGATTATAAAATCGGTTCCTATTATTTTCCCATTAGCTAACTCTATAGTGTACTTAAGGTCTGAGGCGGTTGGAATGATGTCACTTAGAAGTCTAGGAAAACAGTAAATTCAAAACTTCTATCGACTAGGTTCTATGTACTTGCAATAATTACGTCCTTTGCTTTAACTTTAGGTCCATTAGGAGTCTTGTCGGTACGAGAACCTCATAATATTCATGATTCTAACTGACTAAAATGTAAGTCAATTGAAGGAAATCTCCTAGTTCTCTTGGTTATAATCTAATTAGAAGGATAACTCTATTACGTTCTAGAATCTTACAATCCGTAATTACCATGACTACAGGAAGCATGATTTAGTCTCTCGTCCAAGGGTGTGGTGTTTCTATATGCTAAGGTCGAGGAAAAATCTGCTTAGTTATGACGCTTACGAATGCGAATACGCGTAACCAACACGACTCACGAATACGCACACAAAATATTAATAAAACACGAGTACAATATAATCTCGTTGACAATGTAGAGAAAAGAAAGAAAATAGAAATGTAAAGTAAGGGTAAATTGTCAAAATTTTATGGTGACTACTCCCAACATAGCATGATCCTTTCTGAATTATACATAGGTGATCAAGCTATGTATAATTTAGGGACTAACAATGAAAGGCTCATTTCGTCAAACTAGTGTTATGTTTAAAAATCTTATACGGTATAAACGATATATTTTATAAGGTAGCAAAACAGTTCGTAACAATGAAAACAAGGTAGTTTATATAACGACACGGGATATTTTGTAAGATAGCCAAAAATAATTTATGAGGTGATAGCAAAATAGTTTACGAGAAAATTACGTGACGGTTTATAATGTAACAGTAAGGGGTTTATAATATGGTAACAAATAGTTTACGAGCTGACAACCCAATAGTTTATGTTGACAAAATATAATGCTTAAAAATAATATTAATATTTTTTCACATCTTTACGTTTTGATAATCACAAAATATAAAAACGTTCAATGTAAAATTAAACGTAAACAAGTAATTAGTAGTAAATTTTCATTTCGATAATTATATCACTTAAAGGTATGAATAAATAAATGCTTAATGCATTTCATGATCAAAGGAAATTTTTATTCAACCTCAAAGTTTTATAAAATGTTGTAAACATTTTTATAAACATTACAAAACATTTTCTACAAATAAAAGAAATGTTTTATTTAAAATAAACATTTTGAAATTCAAATTTTCGGACCTAAAACGGATAGAAAAGTTCCAGAAAATTCTCCCTACACAAAAGACAAACTGGGGAGGCCCTAGCCTAGGGCGGCCCCCTTAAATACATGGGTGGCCCCCTTAATTTTAAGGGGACCGCCCCTAGGTAGACGCTCCCCTAGTTTGTCTTATAAATACTGGACTTTTCCCCACTATTTTCTCACCTTTTGCACTCATTCTTTCTGCCCAAAACAGCCCACATATCCTCTCTAAAATCCTTTGATCATTTAATCATAAAGCTTTATTTCCAAGTGATCCAAGCTCAATTCCTCAAGTGCAAGAGAAGAATACTTCTATCATCAAGTGAAGAAGTATTACACCTTTGTGTGTTGTTGCAATCTTATTGCATTCATATCATAACTTGTAAATCTTTTATAAATTTTGTAAAGTTGTGTAGTTGCTAGATAGTTGTGATATAAGTAGTGTTGTGAAGAAGTCTTGAAGTTGTGAAGAAGTCATGAAGTTGTGAACAAGTCGTGAAGTTGTGTTGTGATAGATTGGTTCTAGCTAAGATTAGAACTCGACATTTAGCTTTGTGTCGTAAATCGGTGTAAGCAACGTTGTGTACGGTTTTCTCTGCCATAAGGGAGCTTGTTGACATAGTGAAGAAAACTCTCGAGTTAGGTGCTCGGGGAGTGGAGTAGGGCGAAGAGGTGCTTCGTTGCCGAACCACTATAAATCCTCGCGTTGTGGTTTGATTGTTCTTACTCTTATCTCTTGTCTTACTTTATCATTTCATATACTTATATTGTTTATATTGTGCAAGAATTGAATTCACATAAAGTCGAATCTAGAATTTTTACAAACACTTTAAAACCTTAAATTAAAAAGCGGTAAACTATTCAACCCCCTTCTAGTTTTCCATAGTTTATAAAGTGGCAACGTAATAGTTTATAAAAGACGCGAAGTAGTTCATAAGATGACGAAAAAACAGTTTATAAATTGACAGCGAAATAGTTTATAGACGACAACGAAATAGTTCATGAGGTGACAGCGAAATGGTTTGTAAGATGACTGCAAAGTAGTTTATAATAGGGTAGCAAAAGGGTTTATAAATGACCGTGAAATAGGTTATAAGATGGAAACAAATTAGTTCATTAAATGATTGTAAGATAAGTTATGAGGTAATAGTAGCATAATTATAAGATGTTGGCAAAACTGTTTACAAAATGATATCAAGATAGTTTATAAGGTGTTAGCAAAATGGTTTATACAATGATGGTAAAAGAGTTTATAAACGACGACAAAATAGGTTAAAAGATGAAAACAAGTTAGTTTGTAAAATGATGGCGAAAATAGTTTATGAGATGATAGTATGTTAGACCTAGTTGTATGTGAAGTGATGGTCATTAAGACTCCCGAACCTTGTATTAGTCTAGTAAATGTTCCCGGGAATTCTATACGCTAATTGGGCCTAGTTACGGGCTTTAAGCCCATTAGATATCAAGCCCAGCCTTAGAAGCCCACTTAAACCCAAGGCTAGCTCATGTACACAACTATATAAAGCCCTCTCCAAGTGTGGAGAGGGTGTTGCTCATTTTCTATCTTAATGTGAAGTAACCATTCTCTCTAGTTCTTTCTCTCTCTAACCATATCTCTCTCTCTCTAAAACCCTAGTAATTTTGTGTGCTTGTATTGTGATTTGATAAGTTAACATGTGGTATCAAGAGCTCAAGGTTACCTAGTGCTTGTGATTTGCTCATTCTTGCTTATTTCTTAAGCTAATTTCGTCCTTGTTTTTTTCTTTTCTCTTTTATGCTCACGGCCTACTTTGGTTTGTAGTTATTGGATTGACAAATCTTGCTCTCTTTAGTTTGTCTATCTTATAGCTACTTTGGTTTTTCATTTCGTGGTTTAAATAAGCTTTAAGCTTGGCTGTTTTAGCTTATTAGGTTCGGCTTATTTATATGTTCAACATAGAGGTTTGGTTTGGTTTTGCTCACTTCACTCGATATAGCCTTGTATTTCCTTGATAATCTATCTTGTAGCTTCTTAGTTTTAAAGTTTATAGCTTATTCGAGTTGCTTTGTAGCTTATTTAGTTGGTTTCTAGCTTAATTCGTAGCTTTTTGCTTATTCTACTAGTTAGAAAATCTAAGTGGCGGTTTGGTCATTCGAATGTACTAGCTTCTTTTGTTTTCTAGTCGAATTCAGCAAACAAACAACATGGTAGTACAAGTAGAGGTTTGCTATTATGGTCCTAAGTGTACTTTCTTTTAACTTATTACCTAGTGGTTTGGTTAATAACTTTGGTAGCGGTTTGCTACTCAAGTTAGGTAGCGGTTTGATAATATTTAAATTCACAGCGGTTTACCATTAAACTCTTGCCAGTGGTTTGTCCCTCTTCATTAGAAGCGATATGGTTACTTTGAGCCAGCGGTTTGCTATACTTAATTTGGCAACGGTTTGATAAAAGATTTAGCCAGCGGTTTGATAATTTTTTGGTGGCGGTTTGACAAAGATTTAACCAGTGGTTTGGTTTGTCTTTAGGTGGCGGTTTGGAAATATTCTAGCCAGCGGTTTGCCTATACTCGTGGCAGCGGTTTGTTCATAACTCACCACTACCGAAATTCTTTTTCTATAATACCAAATTCGGTGATTTCAATTTTGGTACAGAACCCATTTTTGGTGAACCAATTGTGGACTTTTTGGACTTAGACAATAAAAGACAATTAATATTACCTTAGCATACCATCAACCTAACTTAACAAAAGGACTTCAAAGACATTTAACTTAACAACAAACTATCACCATCTCATGGTTTCTTCTTGACTTTGTAAAAACCCGTAAAAGTTTATTCTTTTTCAGTTTTAATCATAGATTTGTAAAATCCCGTGTTATCCCAAGGACTTAATCTCTTCAACTTTAATCAAGCAAATCATAATCACTAAAAAGATCCTAACTTATCATTTCACGTCACTTTTGCAATGTCAACTCAACAAGACATTTATGCAGCCGGTTCTGAAAACCGTCCTCCTATGCTTAACAAAGAGAATTATGTTCCATGGTCGTCTCGTCTTCTTCGTTATGCTAAGAGCAGACCTAATGGAAAGTTAATCTACAATTCCATTATAAATGGTCCATATGTCAGACGAATGATTCCTGAACTAGGTGATGCAGCCCGTATAGTTCCTGTTCCTGAAACATTTCATGAAAAACTAACGATGAACTCACGGAAGCAGAAATTAAACAAATGGAAGCTGATGATTAAGCAATTCAGACCATTCTTCTTGGCCTTCCCGAAGGAAGGGGGGCAGAGGGGGGGGGGAGAAAGGGGGGAAGGGCGGAGAGGACATCTAATGCTACTGTTGAAAGGTTAAAACTGCTCAGGAAATATGGTTACACTTTCAGCAAATGATGAAAGGTTCTGACATTGGAATTCAAGAGAAGAAGGCTAAGTTGTTTAATGAATGGGAAAGGTTTACTTCTACTGATGGGGAATCTATTGAGTCGTACTATCATCGTTTCTCAAAGCTGATGAATGGTTTCAAGAGAAACAAACACTTTTTAGAAAAGATTGCCTGTAATCTCAAGTTCCTAAAAAACTTACAACTAGAATGGAGTCGACATGTTACCAGCATTCATCAAACAAAGGACTTGCATACTGCAGATTACACTCAGTTGTATGATTTCTTGAAGTGCAATCAAAAGGAGGTAGATGAACTAAGAGTTGAACGACTTGCAAAAACACAAGATCCTTTAGCATTCATGGCAAATTCCAACAATCCTTTCAATTATCCAGTGTTACACCCAGACCTACCATCATCAAGTACCTTCATACAACAACCACTACCCAACAACAACTACAACCCACAACCATCATTCAACCAGAACTACATGCAACAACCTATGCCAAATCCCGAAGACATTACAGACCCTACAGCTGCAATGAATATGACACTTGTTCTAATAGCCAAGGCATTCAAACTAAACTACTCTACACCAACCAACAACAACCAGAGAATTTCATCCAGCCCTCGAAATAGGCAGATTGCTCAGCCCGGTATGAATTTGGGTCAAGATAATCAAATGCAGATGGTTGGAGGAAATGGAGGGAATCAGTTTAGACAATATGCTGGGCAGAATGTAGGGAATCAGGTTGTTCAGAATGCAGTTCAGAATCTGGGTGTTCAGAATGTTAGAAATCAGAATGGGGTAATTGTTGTTCCGGGTATAGCTAATCAGAATAGGAATGGTAATGTTGTAGCAGCACGGGTTGAGGGTAACGCAAATAGGAATAATGGTAATCAGATAAGGTGTTACAACTGCAGAGGATTGGGTCATCTTTCTAGGAATTGCACAGTCAGGCCAAGGAGAAGGGATGCTGCTTATCTTCAGACAAAGTTGCTGATTGCTCAAAAGGAAGAAGCAGGAATCCAACTACAAGCTGAAGAGTTTGACTTGATGGCTGCTGCAGCAGACTTAGATGAGATAGAGGAAGTCAATGCAAGCTCCATTCTGATGGCTAATCTTCAGCAAGCATCAACATCGAGTACTCAGTCTAACAAAGCTCCTGTTTATGACTTAGACGGTTCAGCTGAGGTATATGATTATGAAAATTGCTACAATAATGAGATATTCAATATGTTTACTCAAGAGGAGCAATATACTGAGCTACTCGAGCCCATTCCTGAACCACACCAAGTACAACAGTATGATAGTAATGTTATTTCTGCGGTTTTTAGTGTGGAACAAGGTGGGGGAACAGTAGACCAACATCCTGCAAATGTTGAGGAAACACGTGTTTTATATGATTCATTATATAATAATTTAGCAATTAAAGTTGAGAAAGTTAACTTGGTCAATCGCAAGTTGAGAGAAACTAATGCTGATTTGACCACTGAGCTTGCTAGGTATAAAAATCAAGAAAAGTGTTTTGAAATTAGTTAAGAAAAATATGACAAACTTGAAAGGTGTTATCAACAGTCTGTTTATCAAGAGCAGTGTCTTACTAAAAAGATAAATGCACTTCACTTAAGTTCAGGTAAAAAAATAACAACTTTGAATGGGGAAATTTTAAATTTAAATAAACAGCTTTCAAAGGAAAAGTCAACCGTTTCTTCTCTTCAAGAAGAAAAGAAAAGGTTGAAGTCTGATTTTAAAATACGCGAAGACGAGCTTCTTGATAAACAAATTTAACTTGAGAATAAGATAAAGGAATTAGATAATATTTTGGT
>BQNB010119274.1:0-20842 GCA_026074375.1 Tanacetum coccineum
CTTGCGGACAGCCAAACAAGTAACTCTCGTGGTTGCTCCTGTTTTAATATAATAAATTTAATGTTAGTTTGCATGCATAGAAAAGTAACAACATACGTCCATATGAATTTATAAGCTAGCAAGCATCAATAATTACCTAAATATGATAGAAACTACAATACTAGTAATATTTTGTATAATTGCATGTTAAGTACGTATCGGAAAGAATGTACGTACCTTGGAGTGGGAGGAGTTTAGCACCATATTTACAGTAAATAAGCCCTTGAACAGCTATGTTCTTTGGAATGTTCTAGTACTTTTTGTGCCTAGGATAGCCTTTCCGTAGGTTTTGTTTTTCCGGTTTTTGGAACTACGGCTTTGTGTATGAACCCATATGCCCTTATGGTAGCACGGGTTTCGTTGGTAACTTAGGGATGGGTTTTTCATAGGATTTCGTGTTCTTTTTGTACACGGAGCTTTGTTGGTACTTTTAGGATAGTTCTTTCATAGGATTCATGCTTCTCTTTTGGCACGACTGGCTTTGTTGGTAGCTTAGGTTTGGTCTTCTCGTACGTGACATATTCCTTCTTTGGTACAACGGGCTTTGTTGGTAGCTTAGGATAGTTCTTTTCATAGGATTCATGTTTCTCCTTTGGCACGACTGGCTTTGTTGGTAGCTTAGGTTTGGTCTTCTCGTACGTGACATATTCCTTCTTTGGTACAACGGGGGGGGGGGGACGGGCGTTGTTGGTAGCTTAGGAATAGTTCTTTCATTAGGATCATGTTTCTCCTTTGGCACGACTGGCTTTGTTGGTTTGCTTAGGTTTGGGTTCTCTCGTACGGACATATTCCTTATTGGTACAACTGGCTTTGTTGGTAACCATAAGCTTGTCCTTCTCGTATGGTGACATGTTCTTTATGGTGTATCGAGTTTTTGGGTACCTCAGCATTTGATTTTCCATAACCAGTGTCAGCATTCGCGGAAGCAAGCATTGCGATCACCGACAACAATAGCACGATGGAAGCTGAAGCAAATCTTGTGGTACTTGCTTCCATCTTTGTGATTATGGATGAAGATATCGGATGTTTTTTTTACTATGTGTTATTGGTGTCTACCTTTGTAGCGTATTTATAGATATCATATGATATTCTATTAATGATTGTTGAATGATATATTTATTTCAAAACAATACATTTTCCATGACTTTGATTGGCGCAAAGGAGTGGATTACTTGTATGCACGATGCTAAATTGACTAGTGACTCAATGTGATGCTGAAACGTGGCATCCCAAGTCCCAGATAATGTATAACAAACAAAAACGTGATGAATTTGGTGTAATTATTATTCACTGTTCATTGACATAATACGATATACATAACACTGTATAATGGGTTAAGTCTTCCCATAGGGACTAGAGTGATACTAATTTGACAACTGTCGCAGTTTAAGCTGGAGAGGAACCACACTCAAACTAAAACGAGAATCATTGAATCACTAAAAAAGTTGTCTTTCTAATGACACATATAAGAATGTTAATAAAAGTAAAAACAATGTCACTAAAAATAAAAGAGTGTCACCAAAAATATAAAAAAGTGTCACTAAAAGATTTATTTGCTTTTTCACACTTAAAAAAGTGTAGTTAGAAGTCCAATCGGTAATAGTCTATTTATAGTGACACAAAAATAGTGTGAGGAAATGTTTTTTTTCCCTTTGGTGGGACATTTTATTTTTATAAAAAGTCAATAAAAGGTTGGATTTAGTGACATTCTTTGTGTTATTAGATACTCTGTCACTAAAAGCCTATTATACTGTAGTGTAATAAAGTATATGGTAGCCTCTTAGTAAAGATGTCTGTAAACCGGTAACAAAAAGGCACGTGAAAAACCCGAACCTAACCATCGACAACCAAATCACGAAATAAATGTACATCAATCTCAATATGTTTCGTGCCTTTATGTTGTACATGATTTGAGGACAAATAAATTACACTAACATTGTCACAATAAATCAAAATAATCGAAAATAAAGGTGCATGAAGCTCATGCAACAAATTCCGCGACCAACAAGTCTCGACAACAACATTAGCTGCACCCTTATACTCGGCCTCTCCAATAGACCAGGAAATCGTAACATGACGTTTAGAAGACCACGATGGTAAATTGTTGCCAAGAAACACACAATAACCAAAATCGACCGACGAGTAGTAGGGCAACCATCCCAATCCGCATCTAAGTAGGCAACCAATAAAGATGTAGAAGAAGATTAAAGATGTAAACCATAATCCAAAGTACTACTTTATGCAGCAAAACGATGAAACCAACACTGAAGGGCATGCTTAAGTCCGTCTAGAGAGCGCTGGAGTAAAAAAAACATACTCATGATGCCACGTATCCCGAAAAATCGGAGGTTGATGCATGTAAATAATCTTAGATAAATCAGCATGTAAAAGGCATGCTTTACATCGAGTTGATAAACATGCCAATACCAAGAAACAACAAGACTAATAACTGTTTGAATGGTGGTCAGTTTAACAACCTTACTAAAGGTCTCATCAACATCAACAACAGGTAACTCAGTGCTATCATTTACCACAAGTCGAGCCTTATAGCAACTACGCATACAATCTGCTAAATACTTGTGCTTAAACAACCACATGAAACGAACTATGTTTGCGTACTTAGGGCGAAGGAAAAGTGTCCAAGTATTATTCTTAATAAGCGCATTAAACACATCACGATACGCATTACGATACGACTTTGAAAGAACGAAGAGTATAGAAACATTAAGAGTAAAATGTTTGGTAGCTTTATTTGACCCGACACGAAAATGAGTGACCATGAGATGAGTAGACAATGGGTTCGGGTTAGATGGAGGTTAGTATTGGGATGTGCTCATATCATAGTAAATAATTATACGGCCGGAGATACGTGAGCCTATGGGGTCACACGTATACACCGAGATACTACCATTTATAATATAATTATTATATCTATAGTAACTATATTAAATATATTAGTTAATCATTTCACGATTTACTTAACGGCCGTTAATTAGACCGTTTGACGCAATAATTAACATAAGGCTATTTAATTAACGTGTAATGTATTCACCGGGTAACAACCCTTTACCCATAAAAAAATAATTGACGTGTGATGGACATGTTAATTAACTAAGTCAGAAAATCAATATGAAAACCCATATTGGGAAGCTTTTGGAGTGGCCTAGGGGGAACGGAAAAGGAAAGAGAGTCTAAACTTGTTCTCTAAGTAATTTTGTATTGTATTAGGGTTATCCTAAATACACCATATAAATACAAAGCCCTTAGAAACAAGTCATTGATTCTTTTTTCTCCTCCTTTACACAAAAAATGATCCATAACCCTAAACCCTTAGGGTTTTTAGTCGTTTTCCATATAAGCAAGAACATGGGTTTCGTTGTTTAATCATGAAGCTTAGAGCTAGCATTCGAGTAGTATACAACGACGTGTTGTGTGATACATCATAGAGGTCACTTGTTTTAGTGACTTGTATTGTTTCATGGGTTTTAGACAAGAACAAGAAGGTGTTCTTTGCTCCATTCGATTACTCGATTCGTTACAAAAGGTTAGTAACGTTATTATTTATATGTTAAACTATGTGCATCATACGTAATCCCTTTGGGACGTTTTTCGTTGTGTATACTCTTGATTATAAGTGTTATTAGATGTTAAATCTCAACAGTTTTTTTTGGTAAAGGGGATTACCTCGGTAAAATATTTACTCCCTCCGTTTCATTTTTATTGTTCACGTTTTCTTTTTGGGATATCCCAATTTAATTGCACTACTAAAAATAGATAGAGAAGTTTGATCAAGTTTACTATATTACTCTTGTTTGAAATTATTATTACAAACTTTAAAGAAGACTTTAATTAAATAGCTAATGGTAAAATTGTTTTTCTGTCAAAAAGTAAGAAAAAGAAAGCAGTAATAAATGCACTTTTCTTAAACCGTGTGTTTTTAATGCACTTTTCTTAAACCGTGTGTTTTTTGTCGGGGGACAATATTTTTGAGACGGAGGGAGTAAATCTCAACAGTTAGGTCGAAGTTTGTGGCATTTGTTGGGCCGGGTTAACCGACTTAATAATATTCCCATATAAGTTTATGAGCTAGTCAATACTAGAATGTTACTTAATAATATTCCCATATAAGTTTATGAGCTAGTTAATAATATTTCTCATGATTTTCGACTATGTATTGGCCTTAAAAAGTATACGTTATTATTTTTTTTTGAACGGCAAAGATGGAATATATAAAAAAAAGAGACTAGCAAGACGCTAGAAACTTAAAGTACAATAGAGTCAACAAAGAGAAATACATAACATCAAAAAAAATGTAAAATCCCGATACTTTAACTGCCAAAAAGGGAATCAAAAGGGGATGAAAAAACCTTTTGACTAAACGAAGGCCGACGAATCGTTTTCACTTTCGCAAATATAAAAACCCCCATCCCGGAGGCCGAGCCCCCGGTTTTTCACTTCGGGTTGGAATTTGATGAAACCCCAAACAAGCCCAAGATAGAATAAGGAAAAAAAAAAAAAAAAAAAAAACAGAAGAACTACCCCTATAACCCCAATAACATCCAAGACAGACAAAATAATAATCCTCAAAACTCGACGAAGATGCAAACAAAAACCTTGGCGTACAAGGTACGCAACCCAGCGAACTTGAACACTGCAGCTTCAGGAAAAAACCAAAACATGCAGCTCTAAACCATTGCCATTAACGCGTGAATTCGAAAGGGGATACATAAGCCGAGTCATTCAGAGATAACTCATATTGAACCCTATGTGAAGCCAACGAAAATGAAGAAAAACGAACCTATCGAATAGATTACTTTCCCTCAACGGTTGAGACTAAACGTGACGCTATTTCGTATCTCACTTCCAAAGCCACCAAAGACCCAAATTGTAATAACATAGAACCTGTGTTTTTCTCTTTAGAAGCATGCCAAGAGATGATCCCATCTTGAAAAATCCCAAAGAAGAAGCTTGAAAAGATAATATCACACAATCTAAAAACGAGCTCCACATTTCGGAGCAATGTCGCATTCGAAAGAAAACATGATTAGCAATTCAACCATTGCAATTTGCAAGAATACAAAGAATGCTGGAATATCCAAGACCACGCGAAGAGAGATATCAATCTATGAGGGATTCTTCCAAGGAAAGCCTTCCACATAAACACATGACCTTCCGTGGGATATATTTATATCCCAATAGTTAGGTATAGCAAGAGTGGGAAGGATATTTTGGTCAATCCTATAACGAGCATCTTAACGGTAAAAGTACCATTACGACCAAGACTCCAAGTACAAGTATCTTCATTGACATCAATATTTAGTTGACCGATTTTCATTTAACATGTCACAATAAACATAGGCAAGATTTCCTAACACCAAGATTGGTCCGAGACCAATTCAGACCCATATGCCCATTATTAATACTGTCAATTGATAAGACAATCTTGTCTTGATCAAATGATAGAACCGATTGTCCCTTGTAAAAAAGAGAGTCTCGCCTACCGACCAAATATCTTTCCAAAATCGAATACAGTGCCACAAACCCTACTTTAAATACGAAAAGTGTAGATAAATAATAACCTTTTCGAGTGAAGAAAATTGGAGGTTCCAACAATGTTACCCAAATGCCCTTGAAGCTACAACCATTTGTATCGATAACCGTCCTTCTTGACCCATGATAAGCTTTGATGACCTGAACCCAAAGGGCGTTTGGGGAAGAAAGCAACCTCCAACGCCATTTTTAAAGAAGAGTAAGGTTGAAAGCTTTAAGACTGTCAATGTTTAACCCTCCTTTAACGAAAGAATTAAGAATAATTGGCTATTTGACCCAAGCCATTTTGTTTTCATCTTTATTACCACCCCAAAAAAATTTAGCCCGAAACTTTCCAGGTCTTGAAGGACCGATTCGGGTGCATCTAAATCGATAGATATAGATACCAAGATCTACCAAGCACAGACTTGATAAGATCAGACGACCCCCAAGCGACATAAAATAGCTCCAAGAGGAAGAGCCTATATGAAAAACATCAACAAGCGTCCTTCCAGCTAGCAATAGACTTCATATTGGAACCAATGGGGAGACCAAGGTAATTGAAAGGGACCTCCACACTGCCATAAAAGAGAACAACCAGCATTGCTTAGCCAATACTTAAAACTTCATCTTTATTAACGCAACCCCATACCCTAAATATTAGACCGTTGTGAAATATTAATCTGAGACCTCGAGGCTAGATATAAAATCATGGAGAACACAATGATATTTTATTCCCATGGTCTTTAGCATTCCAATCTGTAGTAATGATCACAATCATCTGCATTAGACAAGATGGGAAACATTGATATTAGAATTCTTAATATAACACAGTAATCAAACCATTTCTCACAGCTTCCTCAAAAAGCATTATGGAGACCTCCATAACCAATGATGAAAAGAGAAAGGAGATAGAGGATCTCCATGCCTAAGACCACGGCTTAATGGCAAAACTCAGATGTAGAGTCTAACATTATAAGAAATAGAAGCTCACGAAGAATTGAGACAACTTTAATCCATAGAGCACCAATTTATTACCAAATCCAAACAGTGAGAATGTGAATCAAGTAATTCCAGCCTTATGGAATCAAAAGCCTTTCAAATCCACTTTAAAAATGAGGAGCTTTTCTTTTATTTCGTTTTTATACCACTCAATGATTTCGCTTAAATAAACAGGGCATCAAGAATTTGAAACACCAGCAATAAACGCCGACTGGTTCATAGCTAACAATCTTGTCAATCACTTTAGAGTAAGACTTTTAGCAAAAAATCTGGCAATGATCTTATAGAGTATCCAATAAGCGAAATAGGGCGAAGTCATGATTAAGGTAGGGTTGTTGACCTTTGGGGATAAGGGTGGAAAAACGATGAATTAGCACCATTAGGCATAACCACAAGCATAGAATAAGTTAATAACAAATCTTATAGAATCCTCTGATATGCCCCAATACTTCCTTCACAAAACGCAAAAGAGTAACCATCCGGGCCCGAGCTTTACTACTTCCACAATCCCAAACGGCTTCCTTAATTCCTCAAGGGTAACCTGTCTTTTCAAGAGTTTCTCGACCATGCAATTAAGGGAATGAGAATTTGAGGAAGGTTAGAGAACATAAACCGTGAATCTTGAGTTGGAAAATTACTTTTCTAAATGTGAAGTAAGGCATCCTTGATCAAACAAGTTCGTGATCCAATTCCTCACCAAATCCCATTGATCATCTGATTCCGCCTTTTTTGTTGATGAGCCCATGAAGAATTTGGATTTTCAGCCCCTTCATATACCATTTGACATGAGCTTTTTGAATTTATCCATTGAAGCAAACATATCGATCTTTTCAATTTCTTTAAGAAGATGAAGGCGTTATCATTGTCAGAAGGCATAGCGGCTCCTCTCATCAATCTTTTCTCAATTGAATAAATTTCCTCAATAGCCCACGGTTTTTTTTTCTGTTTTCTTACCAACTTCTTGATGTTGTTGCTCCATTGTTTTGATCTATCCTTGAGGCGCGAACTTTTCATGACATTAGAGTTAGAATCAAGCAAATCTCCAATTCCCTTTAATGAGGTTATCAAACCATCTCTCAGAAGCATGAGTTATACAATTTTGGAACGGAGTGGGACCCAAAATCAGTCTGTCAATATGAAGAAGGATAATGGTTAAATGAATCAGATCATAACCTATCGAGAGCAGTAAATCCGAACAACTGGAGCCGAATTAGTCACATCTTCTGAAAATATGAAAGCGATCAAGTTTACTAAGCTTAGTACCTGCTTTATTCATCCAAGTAAAAGAACGACCACCAATAGGAAGATCGACTAAACCTGTAGGGAATCAATGAAAGAGATTTAAAATGATCAGCTTCATACTATTCAAAGTAGTACCAAACCTTTCTTGTGCGTTCTATCTGACAGCATTCATTGTCTCACAAACAAATAGTAGGAGCCAATTATGTGATCGCATGAAGTCTGTGAGTCCTATTCATAAGGCAAGTTTTAGAAACAGATCTTGTGGGCCGTAAATATTCACCATGAAACAGTCACCCACTACATTCATTCCCAATTCCCTTTGAGAATAATAAACGAGTCGTCATCACCAAATAGAATTACCTTAAACATATTGGTCCCATATAGAAATAAGAACCACATGAAGACCACGAAGCCATAGCTACAAAGCATAACAAAAGCAAGTAACCCCCACATATAAGATTTAATTCGAAATAGTCTCAATACGAGTCATTTTTGATTCTTGAATCCGCAAGAAAATCACAATTGTGTTTAAGCAAAGGTCCTTTATCCAAATGCGTTTTCTTCTTTCCTCGTACCACAACTATTATTGACAAAATATTCATATTGTCAACCATGTGAATCCCGATTCCTTTGATCATTTTTGTTGAGATTTTTTACATCCTTCTAACATCATAACCAAGTATGAGCCCACAATCAATGAATTGGTTGAGTTCACTTAAAGTGGAAAATCCTTGATATCATTTTTCAACGTCTGCAAACGATGTAGGAACAATTGCTAGATGATGAAAAGCCTTTTCATGAAACTCAAATACCAGGAGGTCTACTTAAATCCGAAGAATTATCCTTTGTTTCTGAATTAGTGGATATTAAAATTGTGTCTTCTTTCCATTTTTCCTTTGGGGAGTCGATTGAATACTATTTACACCATCTTTTGGTCCCCATCGGTAAACCCAGTTTTTTCATGTCAAAAAACTGTCATCCATATTGTTGAGTTTTGTTTTGGAGTATTTCAAAATCACATCGGTTCTCGTCGTTTGATTCAGATACAGCGATCCACCATCCTTTCGTGGTTGGAGGAAATGTCATTGTAGTCATCTTTTATTTTTGTACTCCATGATCCAATTTCTTGGACCGAAACCTTAAAAGACTCATTCTTGATGTCGACTTGAACAGTTTCCGAGATGAGTTGATGTGATTTGGTAGATATGCAAAGTCTACCCGAACTCAATGCTGTGGATTCTTCCTTCTCAAAGAACAAGAATTTCCCAAAGCTACTTGCAATCTTTTTGTAAGCCATTGAGCCCCAAGCACATAAAGGTAAACCACTCACCTCAATCCAAAGAATTCGTTCGTCAATTTTAAAATTAGGCATGGGAGCCCTTTTAATCGAATACAACCTTTTAAGACTTTCATTCTCTTGGAATTTAAAGCAAGACATAGATGACGGAAATTGTATCCAAATCCAGTATCCGCCAACATGATGAATATTAAGATCTAAGAAGCCTTCATTCCTACAAATGACATACATGTTTTCCATGGAATCGATGTCTTTCAATTTCACAAGTAGGATTGTATCCGTGTTTTCCACATTAATGGTTTCTTGTTCCGTGAGTGTGATGGTGCGTTTTCGCCTTTTATACGTTATTATGTGATACGATACTCATTTAATACGTAAGGCATCTTCATTCACAGCTCATAAAAAAATGTGAATTATTTTGTTAGACCTCATTTATATTCGACAAGTTTAAAATCGTGTCCTAAAGATATCTCTATCTCAACTGTATATAAAGCAAATGTCTTTTATTAGTATTTAAACATGAATAATGTTCAATCATTAAAATACCCTTTTAAAATTTAACTATCATATTTTACTTTCTCACACAAGAATCCAAATAATGTTGCATTGTTGGGAATATGTAACTCGATGGTGTTTTCTTAAAAAGGGAATTTTCTATTTAATTCGATTTAATAATTTTTTAAAATTGATTCATGAACTCTATTATATAAACCATTATTATATGACAGTTTTGTGTTATTATCGTGTTAGTTCATAGTTGATGAAAATAAATGATAAGAAAACATTAATATTATTGTTGAACAAGTTTCAAACAAAAATGAAGTTAACAAGCAAAAGTACCCGCGCGTTGCTGCGGGACGGGTTATTTTTTATTGGTGTGCTTAAACATAAGAACCCGCGTGTTGTGGCGGGGCTAATTTTTTTTATTTAGGGTAGGCGGTTTTTTTTTCGTGCCGTTTATTTTAATTATTTTAAAGTTATTAAGTACGCACGTTGCTGTAGGGTGTTATCTTTATTTTATTTTTTTATTTATTTTGTGCGGGATTATTTTTTCGGTCTCATGGTTAATAGTTTTTTTTATATGGGCCTATGTATTGGGCCTCACGGCGCGGGTATTTTTTGATTTGAATAAAATCAGTATTTTGTAAAAAAATTTATTATGTTGTGCCGAACAAATTTTTTTTTTAATATTATTTTGTACGGGTTTATTTTTTTGGTCTCATGTTTTATAGTGGTTTATTTAGATGGGCTTATGTGTTGGGCCTCATGGCGCAGGTATTTTTTGATCCGAATAAATCAGTACTTTTGTAATTTTTGTATTTTTATTTTATGCCGAGTATTTTTTTTATTCCGTATTTGTAAAAAAAAAAATTGGGCCGGCCCAAACTGAGAGCCCATTGGGCCGAATACTGTAGCTGCTACAGTAACAAACTTTTCAAATGTGTATATAGATAATATAGTTCTGATCTTTTATTTAGAGAGAATTGCAAAAGTGGTCCTTGTGGTTTGGCCAAATTGCAGATTCGGTCCGTCAAATTTTAAAATTGCAAAAACAGTCCGTATTTTAAAGGTTTGGTTTCACTTTTCGTCCTTGGTCGAACTAAAATGACCAAAATACCCCTCTTAACGGACGGTTTTTGTAAAAGAACATAGGGGTATTATACATTTCCGTTTTGTATCCATCTGAGTATCGCAATTCTAACTACTTGCTGTTGTAAAAACTCTTTGCTATGAACAAATACTCGTCTTATTTTTTTTAACTAGTTTATAAGAAGTCAATAGAAAATAACAAGATTTTGTAACCTAAAAGAGATACGGTGACAAATAAATCATCATTAGAAACCTCATCACAAAAATTACAACAAATTAAAGAAATCAATACACAAACAACATTTTATGTTTGATGAAAAAACAAAACATTGCTAGATAATGTGATCGATACGACTAGTAACCTTCCTTGGGCAAAGACTCCTGTCCAGGGTTGAAGATAAAAGGGCCAACTGATGACAAACAGAATCCATTGGAGTCGAGATGACGAGAAAATACAAGAGGAGCACCCTTAATTCCTCCATTGGTGTCTTCGGCATTCTTGCAACTAGTCCATGGTGAGTACTCGAGGAAAGCCTTGCACTCGGTTATCTCCCAGATATCGTCTTTTATGAACTTTGATGTTGGTATTTTGGCCAAGAAGTAACCCATTTTGTTTGCTGGGGTACTCGAGAACGAAAATGGAGCTGATTCATATCCGTTCTTGCGGACAGCCAAACAAGTCACTCTCGCGGTTGCTCCTGTTTTCATATAATAATTCTAATGTTAGTTTGCATGCATAGAAAAGTAACAACATATGTCCATATGAATTTATATAAGCTAGCAAGCATCAATAATGTACCTAAATATGATAGACACTACAATACTACTAATATTTGGTATAATTGCATGTTATAGCTTATCAGCTTATTAGCTTAAGTACGTATCAGAAACAATGTACGTACCTTGGAGTGGGAGGAGTTTAGCACCATATTTACAGTAAATAAGCCCTTGAACAGCTATGTTCTTTGGATGTTCTAGTACCTTTGGTGCCTTAGGATAGCCCTTTCCGTAGGTTTTGTTTTCCGGTTTTGGTACTACGGGCTTTGTTGGGTATGAACCATATTGCCCTTTTGGTAGCAATCACGTTTTTTCGTTTGGTAAACATAGGGTTGGGTTTTTCATAGGAATTCTTTCCTGTTTTTGTACAACGGCTTTGTTGGTATCTTAGGGATAGTTTCTTTTCCAGAGGATTCATGTTTCTCACTTTGCAACGTAACGGGCTTTGTTGTAGCTTGAGGTTGCTTCTCGTACGTGACATATTCCTTCTTTGGTACAACGGGCTTTGTTGGTACCTTAGGCTTGGTCTTCTCGTATGTGACATGTTCTTTTGGTGTATCGGGTTTTGATGGCACGTATGCCTCGAGCTGTGATTTTCCATAACCAGTGTCTGCATTCGCGGAAGCAAGCATTGCGATCACTGACAACAATAGCACAATGGAAGCCGAAGCAAATCTTGCGGTACTTGCTTCCATCTTTGTGATTATGGATGAAGATATCAGATGTTTTTTTTATGTGTTATTGGTGTCTACCTTTGTAGCGTATTTATAGATATCATATGATCTATTAATGATTTTTCAATGATATATATGTTTATTTTAGAACAATATAAAAGCATTTTCCCATGACTTTGATTGGTGAAACATAGTGGATTACTTGTTTGCACGATGCTAAATTGACTAGTGACCCAATGTGATGCTGAAACGTGGCATCCCGAGTCACAGATAATCTACAACACTACGACGTGCATGATGATCATTTTGGTACAATTGACCCATGAGTCATTAAACATCTACTATGGAGTACTGATAGTTTGATTTTAATGAAAAGGATAATGTTATTTTTAGATAACAACCTTACACAATGTTGCACTATTTAAAACTATAACTCAGAATCATTTAGTTGCAAAAAGTGGCATCTCTATGAATACTGTTAGGCTAACTAGCCGTTAACCGTTGTTATGATGTTATCTAAGTTTAAGTTTAAATCAGAAGTTCTGTTTCACTTTCTCGTCTACATTTTCTTAAACCTTTTAAAGACTGATTGAGATTGAAATTCAATCTTCTTCCATAAAACCATCAAGAGTTTAGTACCAAGTAGGCAAGTAGTTGGCAATATAAAGGTGGAAGGCAAGGAAATCAAATGTTTTTTTTATACACAAAATGTTTACATGATGCTTGTTTTGGGTACGAAGCTCAAGTTCGAGCATGTTTATTGAACGAACCTCAATCTAACCTCAAAGCTTAGGTACGTTTTGAGCTTTTATTGAAATGGTCTCATGATCGGCTTGACTCGTCGACACTCTAAAATCTTATATACTAAAAGAATCGGTCTTCTTATTTAATGTTAAGTCTTAAACAATATCTCACTTAACAATTTTTTTTTGTAAAACTTCACAAAATTGACACTAACCATTTTAACAGTACCAACCATTCGAGTACTCTTAGATTTCATTAATTATGGCGTGACTCCAAAGTTTCAATCAGTTACATCACTTCTCAAAGCAATATACACAAACGATCCAACAAAAGAATAACTCCAAAGTTTCAGTCAGGCTCGTCCTTGCGAATTCCTTTTGCGAAAGTTGAACAGTTGTAAGAGTTTCAAGAAGACAAACCATCTCAAATTTGCCATTTTATGCACTTATAGCACAAAACCATCTCACACCTATATTAAAGGCCTACATCACTGAAAGTAAACACAACATAGCAAATGTCATTGACCCACTCGGTATTGCCCCACGCCATAGCAAATGTCATTGTCACCGCCCACATTTTGGAGCTGAAGTCGCACACCTATTACGAGCATGGAACCTTTGAAAGCTTCATGTGTTGGAAGATTTGCCCAGCCCAATCGATAGAGGAAGTTGTGGGTTCTGGTATACGCTTGATGCATATGCTGATATTGAAAAGCCATTGCTGAAAAGATTGTCAAGGAACCCATCGGTCTCTACTCCGTTGAAACCTTCAGTGGAAAAGAAAAAGAAAAGGTTAGAAAACAATTTTAACATTCACATCTAGTAACAATAAAAAAATTAAAATGTTTACATCTAATGAGTACTCTTGCAACCCAACATCATTTAACGTATGAAGAATGAGTTTTAAACATGTTTTAACAATGATTAAAAAATTATTTTGTGTCACATTTTATATTTTACATAAACTAAACATTTTTCTATAAATACATAATTTTAAGATAATGAAAATACCCCATTTAATTCAAAATTTGAATTCAGCCTTCTAGAAAAAATATTTTACCAAGATTTTCCAGTTGGCACTAGAAGATAAAAACCAGTTGTCCGTTTGTACGGACGGTTTCCTTATTGATAAGGAAACCGTCGCACCGTGCATGGTTTTTCTTGCCTATAAATACCATCTCATTTCTCAAACAAAGCTAGCATTTTCCCACATTTTGCCCTGTATATTTAGGGTTTATTATGATCATTGCATTTGTTTAATCTCATTTGAAGTGAAGAACACAAGTTATCTTACAAGATACGTGTTGTTAATGTCTCGGTGTACTTATAATAACATTTGTTAGATCCTGTGTAGATCTATTTCATCACTTTCAATTATATTTGTTAGCTTGAGTGGGTTAGTATTTTAGTCATGAAAATACTTGTGAGTGCATGTTAGTATTTTAGTCCTGAAAATACATGTGAGAGTGGGTTAGTATGTTAGTCTTTAAAATACATGCGTAAAATGTGTGGCTCTATCTCGAGAAGAACTCGGCATTTAGCTTAGTGTCGGTAGATAAAGTAAGCGAGGGTTGTACGGTTTTCTTCACATGAAGGGAGCTTGTTTACATAGTGAACCTAAATCATGAGTTGGCTACTCAGGGAGTGGAGTAGGGGCAAAAAGGAGCTTCGTAGCCGAACCACTATAAATCTTTATGTCTTGGTTTGATCTTTCCATATCTTACTTGCATGTCATTGGTTATATCTATATTGTTCTTAATTTAGTCATTATATATTTGTTGTGATTGATTGATTTCATATATAATTGAATCTAATACTTTGAAACAATCAAATTAAAAACGGTAAAATATTCAACCTCCACCCCCCCCCCCCCCTCTGCCCCTCTTCTAGTTTCCACAATTGGTATTAGGAGCTTGGTCACTTAAGGATTTTAAAATATATTATATTTTAAAACTTGAATCGATCTATGGTTTCGGATAAATATCTAGAAGGACAATTTATGCAAAGACCGTGATTTTTCGAAAACAATAGTTTTATATATTGGAAAAATAGATTCAAGACATATGTGAAATCAAAATATCTAGATCTTTGGCATGTTATTACCAATGGTGATTTTCAACCGGTTGTTAAAAATATACCTACTCATGCTTATGAAATAGTTCCTTATGAATGTCAAATCGGCGACCTTAAAAAGACACTTGCTAAAAACAATGAAGCCAAAATGATTATTTACGATGTTTTACCCAAAAAGGAATATGAAATTTTTTTATGCTTAAAACAGCTAAAGAAATTTCGCAATCATTGTTAATCACACATTAAGGTAATAAACAAGTCAAAGATAATAACATTGATCTTCTTGTTCAACAATACGAATAATTTTCTATTTTCGAAGATGAATCTATGGATAGCGGATTTGCAAAATTTAGTACTATAGTTATGAGTCTTAAAGTACTTGATGAAAATTTCTCTAGTAAGAATTTTGTTAGGAGATTTCTGAGGGCTCTACATCTTAAATGGAGAGCAAAGGTAACCATGATTGAAGAATCAAAAGACTTATCATCACTTTCTCTAGATGAGCTTATCGGTAATCTCAAAGTTCATGAGGTGGTAACGGAGAAGGACTCTTAATTAGTTGGAGACAAAAGAGAGAAAGTAAAATCTCTTATCTCAAAAACTAAAAAGAAGTCTAGTAATAATCAAACTTCGACATCTGAAAGTGAGGATGAAGAATATGTTATGGCATTCAAGAACTTTAGGAAGTTCATTAGAAGACGAGATTAATTGGTGAGACAGTAATGCGATGACAAGAAATCAATTCAAAGAAATTGGAAAAATAAGATTGAGAAAGATGAAAAAAAAGACAAAGGACAAAATTTGTCTTTTGGTGGATACATCAAATGAGGTAAATTTCTATCCTTCTCATCATAACTCATTAATTGATAACAATACCTTACTAAACATTCTTAATAAAACACACAAACTTAGTGTAAAGATCATAAATCAACACAAAGTGCTAAGAATAAAAAAAACTTTTTGAAGGTGAGCTTCTCAAACATAAAGAAAAAGTTTATAGATTTGTTGTATGTTTAGTAAAAGACATGTTAAGTTGCCAAAAACAATCGGAAAATGAAATAGGTCTAGGCTTAAATAAAGGTGAAGCAACCACAAGCAAAACAATACAAAGGAATGTTAGAAAATTAACTAAAACCAAAATAATAAGGGACAATTTCTTTAAAGAAAGGGATAGTTTCCTTAAAAATAAGGAAATCGTCAAACCATTGGTCACTAATAACGGAACAATGTCACATTTGAAACACAACTCATTGATGAGGTGTAATTTTATACACTTTTTCGGGGTCATTTAACCCCTATAATCATGCAAATATACTCAAAATATGTGTTTAATTGTTTCTTTTTGCATTTTTAGCACTTGGAAAACATTTGAAGGAAATACATGTGACTTGGGATCAATTTTGGAAGAAACAATATAAAATTGCAACTTTACACAACGGAGGCTTGAAGATTTTCTTACAGAAGGTAGACACGGCGTCAGGAATACATGAGACGCCATCTGGATGATCAAGCGACCGCGTCAGAAGAAAGTGTGACGGCGTCTGGATTGTAGCCGTCATAAAGAAACCCTAAAAGACATCTCGGCGCGATGGAGTCAGGACTATTGCGACGTCGTCGCGATTCCTTTCTTATAAATACAAACTCGAATTTAGGTTTTTAAAAGACCATAAGGAGTGGAGTTCGGTAGAGAACGATTTGTAGTTGACTTTGGGAGTATTTTAGGCTTTCCCAACCCTTTTGTATCTTCCCTACTTGCTTGTTTCAATATAGTGAAGTTCTTTTATCCTTTAATCTTTCAATATGTCTTATTGTTTGATTGGTTATTGTGCTTTACTTATCTTTAACATGCTAGGCTAGATCTTATTAGTGTTTGCTTATGATTGCATGTGAATTGGTATGTAGATCCTAATAATATTGCTTCTTTTTGATGTGTGTGCATGTTTAGACTCTAGAACCCTAGTTACTTAAGTGTATCGAAGATCTAGAGCATCATGATTTTGTAGAAAGGATTCCATCAGTAATAGTCTTCATACTACCTTACCCATTTAGAGATGACACCCTTTAAGTATTTTAATGCGTGTCTATCTCCCTAAGGGCCTTGTAATTGTCTTCGTACTACCTTACTTGTGCGTATCCCTAACAAGGTATCACGTAGACGACGTTTTTGTGTAATTCGTCATGCTTTTCAGAAATACTTACACATACATCACAAGTGTGACAAGGTAATAGAGTTAGGAAAAGCTTATCAAGGATCATGCATGATTAAGTAAACACTTCTCTTTTATCATACGAATTCTCCATATTAGATTAGCTTAATTAATTAGATAATTAGTTTAAAACCAACCTCCTTTAAAACAAAGATTTTACTTGCTTTCATAAAAATATAAAAACATAAAAACATTCTTCTTTAAGTCTTTAGATCTTAGTTACATTTAGTTCGGACCTTCACACGCTATTCTCCTAGAGAATGATAACAACCCTGGTGTCTTGCCTATACCACACTACAACGGTTAGGTATACTAAAGAGTCATGCACCTGAAATGATTATGTCTTTTATCAGGATGGTAGAAAATCAAAATGATATAAAAGTAAAACAAATCAAAACTGATAATGGGACTGAGTTTAAAAATCATGAGCTTGAGAGCTTCTACAATGAAAAAGGAATCTCTTAAAACTTCTCTTCTCCTTATACACCTGAATAAAATGATGTAGCTGAAAGGAAGAATGGAACTCTCATTGAGGCTGCTAGAACAATGTTGAATGGATCAGTACTTTCTAAGTATTTCTGGACTGAGGCAGTCAAGATAGCATGCTATACTTAATATAGATCAATCATTGTTAAAAGACATGATAAAACTCCTTATGAGATATTCAGAGAAAGAATTCCTTATATCAGCTACTTTTAGGTGTTTAGATGTCCTGTGTTTATTCATAACCACAAGGATCATCTAAGCAAATTTGATGCTAAGGCTGATGATGGTTATTTCCTTGGATATTCTTTCAGCTCAAAAGCCTTTAGAGTCTTCAACACAAGAAGACAACAAGTTGAGGAGACTTATCATGTAACTTTTGATGAAAGCATAGAAGCCATCAGGTTTACAAATACTTTAGTAGATGAAATAGGAATTGATGATTCTCCTAGATATCCTCTTGATGAATATCTTCATGAGGATGACCCATCCAGGCAGTATCAATCAAATTTTGATATTTCCTACTATGTAATCCCACATGGCAGCTCACTCACTAAACTTACCTAATCACAACAAGTTCCTGAAGTAATTGCTCAAAATGAGCTTGCTTCACCTCACACTAAGGTTGTTGAAGGTCTTCCTGATCTTGTCAACACTGAAGGAAACAATGAGCAAAACATTCAGGATGAACAAATCATCACCCAACCCTCTGATAGTACATCATGGAACAACACTGAAGTTCTAGTTCCTACCATTGAGCCTTCAGTCTCTGAGATTCATCAGTATTAAATATCTCATCAAGCCTCTACAAGTTCTTATCCTGTTGCTCAGAATAGATGCTCAGGATAGATGGTCAAGAGATTAACATATTGAACTTATAAATATCATTGGTGACCCTGGTGAAGGCATGCTTACAAGAAGTATGACTGCCAAGCTTTTAGTTTCCTAAGCTAATGAATGTCTATTTGCTGACTTTCTCTCTGAAATAGAACCTAAAAAGGTATCTAAGGCATTGAAGCACCCAAGATGGGTTAATGCCAAGAAAGAAGAACTAAACCAGTTCTATAGAAACAAAGTTTAGACTCTTGTTCCACTCATTTATAGAAAGATAGCCATAGGCTCCAAATAGATATACAAGAACAAGAAAGATGAATACGGTATGACCACTAAAAACAAAGCAAGACTGGTTGCACAAGGTTATAGTCAGGAAGAAGGAATTGACTATGATGAAACCTTTGCACCAGTAGTAAGGATAGAAGCCATCAAGATCTTCGTTGCATTTGCTACATTCATGAACTTCATAGTTTATTAAATGGATGTGAAAAATGCCTTCCTGAATGGTAAACTAAAAGAAGAAGTTTATGTGAAACAGCCTCCTGGATTCGAGAGTTGATAAGGTGTCATTTTATACACTTTTTTGAGGTCATTTAACCCCCTAAATCATGCAAATATGCCCAAATTACGTGCTTAATCGTTTGTTTTCATGTTTTTAGCATTTGGAGGAAATACCCGTGACTTGGGCTCATTTAGAGAAGAAACATTCAAGACTACGACTTTACACCAAATTCCTTGAAGAATTATGCAAACAGAGAGTGGAGACGTCGTCGCAAATACTAAGCGATGGCGTCAGGATTTTCAAGGTGATAGCGTCAGGATTTTAAAGTGGCTCTAGAAGATTAGACGTGGCGTCGACGTCACGATCTCAACACGACGCCGTTGCAACGATTTCTCTATATATATAAAACCGATTTTAGGGTTTTTAGTGTGTAACTTTTGGGAAACGAACCCTAACTTTAAGAGTCGAGTTTGGCAGCTTTTTAGGCCATTTTTAGCGCCTCAAACCCTTATTGTAACAATCTTTAATCTATGTTTTAATCAAGTGAAGTTCATCTATCATTTTAATCTTTAAATATGTCTATTTGTTGTTTGATTAATCCTTGTTCTTCTCTTGTGCTTAACATGCTAGGCTAGATCCATTAGTATTTACTTATGATTGCATGAAACTTAGATTGTAGATCTTTTTAATGTTGCTTCTTATGATGGATGTGCGCGTTAGGCTTTAGAAAACTAGACATAAGATATTAAATTGACATAGACGTCTAGGAAAACGCGAGATGTGTAGAAAGGATACCATCGGCAACAGTCTTCATACTACCTTACCCCTAATATGGTTGATCCCTATTAAGATATTTAAATTGCACGTAATGTACTCTTAGGGGCCTTGTAATAGTCTTCATACTACCTTACTTGTGCGTTGCCTTAACGGAATATTACGTAGACTGCGGGTTCGTGTAATTCGTTTATGACTTAGGAAATACTTACACAGATCATTACAAGTGTGACAAAGCAACAGGATTAGGAGAAGCAATCTGAGGAGTAGTGCATGATTAAGTAAATACGTGCGTTTACCATATAGAGTTATCACCAGTAGTTTAGATATAATTTAGTTTAATTAGCTAAAACAAACCAACCTCTCAACCAATGATTTTACTTGCTTTCTATAAAATAAAAATACAAAAAGAATCTTCTCTCAACCCCATAGACCTCTGTTAGATCATGATCGAGCCTTCCCAACCTATTCCCCTAGAGAACGATAACAACTCCCGAGTCTTTCCTTACTACACTACAACTGTTAGGTACTCTGCCTAGGGAGTTGTAAAACTTTTGTGGTTTACAACGACCACATCAAGTTAGAGTTCCCTGACTATGTATGCAAGCTTGACAAATCCCTTTATGGACTAAAACAAGCTCCCAGGGCATGGTATGAAACTCTATCTACTTTCTTGCTTCAAAATAAGTTTGTCAGGGGAAGAATAGATAACACTTTGTTTATCTATAAATCAAAAGGAAATGTTCTCCTTGTTCAGTTGTATGTGGATGACATCATATTTGGCTCAACAAGCTACAAACTTTGTAAATATTTTAAGAAACTGATGACAAAGAAATTTGAAATGAGTATGATAGGTGAACTCACTTACTTCCTTGGACTACAAATCAAGCAGGATGACAAAAGAATCTCCATTTTTCAGGAATAGTATAATAGGAACTTGTTAAAGAAATATGAGATTTCAGATATGTTATCCCATGTATTTAATCCATTACATAACTATAATCTATACCAAGATGCTAGACAATAAGAAGAAATCTTAGAGAGAGAAAGTAAAGAGAGAAACAAGAAAGAAAACT
>BQNB010119275.1:1891-13293 GCA_026074375.1 Tanacetum coccineum
ACAAACTCTAAACTAAACAAATCTTAATCTAAAACTTATTAATACTATCCTTAAGACTTAATTAAAGCTTAAGGAAACTAACTCTATCCCTAAAAATGACCCAAGCAGTCTTAACTTCTGTTAAGACTGCTTATGCCAAACACCCCTTTAAATTTCTTAAAACGAAATTTTAAACTCAAACATATTTTAATTAGCCTTGAAATTACAAAACAAATTAATTCCTAGGTATATTAAAGTCTATTAAGAAAAAACTTGAGGAAATTAAGCATTAATTAATAAGCTAAGATTAATAAGCAGTTTAGATTAATAACTAAGCAATTTTGATCAAAACAAAAATCAAACTAATACTAATCTTGCAAACATGAAATTTAAGACTTAATAAGCTAACATGAAACACATTAAGCACAAATATACTAAAATAAGCAATCAATAGGCAGTAATAAGCTGAGAATGAGCAGAAAAAGTAATTGAGCTTACAAAGGAGGAAAAGTAAGTGTACCTTGATCCCAGCTTAACAGGGATCTAAACTGCTCATTTAGAGCTTATCTACAAGCTCCAGCTTGTTAAAAATAAGCTGGTAATGTCCATAAGCCCATCTAAATCTGGCTTATCATCCTTAACAATAGCTTAAGGTAGGCTTTAAGGATGTTTAAATAAGAGACTTATTCAGTTAAGATCTTAGTGAAGCCTAAATGAATAAGCAGAAGCTTAAAAGGTAATGAGCTTATTTGAGTTTATTAGTGAATTCCAAACACATTTAAACCATACATGCTTAAAATTAAAATAGAATTTTAGGAAAATTTTAAATGAAACTAAATTTTATTAATCTTAAAAGAGTTTACAAGCTGTTGAAAAAAGAAATTACATTAAAGAACAAACAATAAGCTAAAATTACAAAATAAGCGACTAATAAGCTACTACTACACTACACTACTCCTACACTACACGTCTTTCTCTGTGTTGTTGGATCGTTTACTGAATAGATCTTAACCTTTAGCTTGTAAAGGGTTTGTTCCCTTAGATAATTCTAAAGCAACAATAATGAAACACTGATTTGAACACTATTGATTATGCGGAAACTAATCAATAATGCTAAGAAGAACAATATTAAAAATCACAAAAGAACTTTATATTATCACTTGAATCTGCCTAGGTTACAGATTACAAAGACTATGATTGCTAATCGATCTCTATTGATCTGTGTAGAACTATATCTACTAACTATGCCTAGGGTTCCTTTTATAGACTAAGGAAACCCTAATGGGCTTTACAAAACGCGTATAAAGATCATGCATATCCTTTCCTAAGATATCTCATGCATATCTCATAAACGGTACTAACTATTTTATACTAACGGTACTAACTATCTGATCAGTACTAACATTTTGTACTGTCAGTACAAATTACAACTAGCGGTACTAACTAATATAACTAACGGTACTAAGTCAGGAATGCATAATTCCCAACAATCCTCCCCTAAACATGATTGTTGAACTTGTTTAACTTCATGTTTCTTTAGTGTAAACATCTTGTAGACCAGGAGGATGTATCCAAACACTCTGTCAAATCTTGATCTGATCTTTGATAATTTTGACATCTTCAGCTATCCATTTTTATCAGCAACATATCTTCTCAGCAACACAGCAACATCCAACTAAGTTGGCTTTGTAGTTTTTGGCAAACTACCAGCCATTAACGGATTTGATATTCCTTTACCAGTAGCCGTTTGCTCTGGGATAGCCAATTCTTCATTGTAAACAACAAGGTGAATTGATAACCTTATAGTTTTGAGTAAACTATCAACTATCAACGGATTTGATTTGTCTTTACCAAAAGCCGTTTGCTTTTGGACTAGTCAATGCTTCATTGCCATAACATGGTGCACTGATAACCATATAGTTTTTAGCAAACTATCAGCTATCAACAGATTTGATTAGTCTTTACCAGGAACTGTTTGATCCTGGACTAGCCAACTCTTCACTATGAAGCAAGGTGAGTTGAGAACCATACAATTTTTGGTAAATTGTCAACCATAAACGGATTTGAGAAGTCTTTACCAGAAGCCGTTTGCTTCTGGACTAGTCAATTCTTGATGTCTGTTAGACATGGTGAATTGAAGACCATTTGTTGTGTGGTGGTTAGCCAACACCCAAACCCTTCTCACTTCCATTCACAACATTTTACTCTTCTTATGCTGTTGCTTAATGAAATCTACCAAATTAGTGCTGCAGAGGTACTTTTCTCTTCAACCTCCAATCCAAATCATGCATTCTTTTGCAACAATTCCTTGGTGAGAGGTACCTTCATTTCAACTAGTATGTGGGTGACTGTCCATCCTTAAGCTCTAGTATGCAAACTCTACAAGCTTCATACAGTCTCTCATCTAACACTCCCATTCTTGTTGATTGTTCCAAAAAATCACCTTGATCATTTTCTTCTGTTGAGGAGGATTCCATCATATCTTTTAAGTCTCCCAAATAATCAACTCAATACCTTATGGTGTGATTCTTGGAGTACTGCTTCATCACAAATAATATAAATGAAATAAAATTATATCTATCAAAATATGTGTAGTATTCATTAGATAGTTAAATGCCCTGAAGTGCCCATTAACTCTGTAGACAACAAGGTAATCCCATCTATTGATGAAATTGTGCAACTTAGAAACAAAAGATTTGTCTCCATATCGCATATCCTACAGGTTACTATCAAATGTAACAATCCTTTGGACATTTTTGTGCTTCATCATCATTATCATCATCTGGCTGTGGTTTGGCCTTTTCTAGCAATCATCTTTCACATGACCACTCTTTCTTTTCTTTGTACCCTGCTCTGTCACTTCTTTGTCAGCAAGGTCCTTTTCCATGTCTTCTTTCCTTGGAGTTTCATTGACAACCCTCTTCTTTAATCTAGTCTTTTTAAGGTCTGTAGGATTCTTCTTTCATCTCCTTAATCTATCTCTCATCCTCAGCAGAAACCAAATAGGAATAAAGTCTTTATTCAGACTTTGTAACCTTTTTATATAGAACTGTATTTCTTCAAAGTTCTTGTTCTTCAAATCAGCATGCGGGGGGGATTACTTTCCTCCTACTATGTTCAGACTAGGTCATCATTTAGTCTCTTAGCTGAGTTCTTGTTGGTTGGTCTGCTTTCTGATTGCAGAAACTCTTTGTTGAGCAAGGAACTCCTTTTAGAAGCAATAGTTTCATGAAGAAATTTGGCTTCTCTTAAACTGTAAACGATTTCTTTCTTCCTCTTGAAACCTTGCAGCTACGAAGTCTATCAGCTTTATTTCTAAGCCTGAATATCATCACAAAATCTTGTATAAGGAGCGGCCTTTGTAGCTCTTCCTCAGCTTACTTTTTCATCTCTCTTCTGCTTCCCAATCCTCTTGCACCTTTCTAGCATTCTTCTATCCTTAGCAAGCTGATCAAAACTTTCTTTCTGCTTCATCAAATCCTCTGACTCAGCATCTGACTCAGCTTCTTCCTCAAGTACTTTATTGCCTATGTCTTTAGGATTAATTTTAGTAATAGAGGCTTATAATTGTATTGTCACTGATCTTGTTGATGTAGCGCTTGGTCTATTTGAATCTTCGGCATCTTTGATCTCAAAACTTTTTGTTTAGCCTTAGTTTGGTCATAGATTACCATAAACTCAGCATTGGTCTCATCATCTTTAAAACAGTTGTAGAGCCGTACTTCATCTGAAGTTCCATCTAATTGGCTCTTGCAGTAGTACCTTCATCAAACTTGTTAGGGTACTACCTGCTAATTCAGTACTATACTCCCTTTTGTGTACTTTCCTTTTCTTCAGCACCACAAAAGTTGTACCTCCCTCATCTTGTGCATCCCTCAGGACTCCTTGTAGTCTATTGCATTACCTACAATCATCTTAAAGATCATCAAAGATGGGATCTATTATGCACTGTAGGTTCAGCTTGGCAGGTTTCCTCCCCTGTTTTGGATCCAGACTCCTTTGTGCATTCTACTTTGTCTTAATGATTTCTTTCCTGCCAATCTTTGCTTTCATGATACACTCTTCATCCAAGCTTTGGTGATATGTGATAACAGGTTTGGCTTTCTTCTTAAGCTTCTTGTATGTTGCCTTTTTTTAAGTGTTTAATTTTCTTTGGCTTCAATCTGTGACCTGTTTATCCATAAAGACCTCATAGATCATATTATACTTTGGGAGAGTTAGGCAATCCTCATTTCCTGATAGGTATCTATCATGGATGACTGACCTCTTGTATTCCACCAAACCCTCTAGATGGAATCAGGAATAGTAGGTGAAGGTCTGGGAGATGGGTCAGGTTGGTTGTTCTCATTATTGGTCGGCACTTGTAGTTGGGAGGAGAGGTGTGGGTTGATGTTCAATTGTCTTTCTGAAGCTTCACCCTCAATCCTTTGTGGTTGAACAACATAGATTCAAATAAAGGTGTGACGTCCCCTGAAAACCTGTTTTCCCTTTTTAACCATAAAGAGAAAAACTTTTTACTAGGTCAATGCATTAATAGGGAAGTGGTATAAAAGGCACAGGCACATTCTTTTAGATGTTTATCCAAAAAGATTGAAATAAATCTTGGATTAAATACAAACTTTTTCTTTGCATCCAAGTGTCTCATCATACATCAACAATTAAATTATAGAAAAAATTATATTTCTTTTATGATTAGTGGCTAAGAAATACTGCGTGTGGCAATATTAGTAGGAATTTAATCCCATTAAGTACTTTTAGAAACTATTGCAGTGAGTCATATACGAAAAAGAAATCTCCATTGGGGTGAAAAAGGGCTTTGTTAAAGTTAAAACAGTTAGTCCCCCTAGTTACCAATTAGCTGACTAGCATCAAATATAGCCTGATTATGCATGAAATCTATCCCATCAGCATTCATCAAAAAGATATAAACTTCTTATTGATGTCCTTCTTGAGCTAGTTATAGGCTTGGCCAGCTACTTTCGGAAGTATATACCTAACATTGTTGATTATTTTGGATTTAGCAGATATCCAATAAACAGTCAAACAAATGTAGTTGAGACTTACAGGATTACAGTGAGAGCTAGTGAATGGAGCTTCGTGTCAGATAAGTCTTTAATTCATGAAAAATTTGTATTTCATAGTCTGTTTCCAGTAAGCGCCATGTTTGGTTTTGCATAATATTCAAGAACAACCTATGTGTAAAATTGCATTTGACCGTCGGTGACTTTAAAGATTAGGGTTTTGTAGAATGGAGAGCGATTAAGAGAGATTACGTGAGTAAATTGTGCAATTGAGATGGGTTGGATTTTTAATAAAATTTTAAGGGGTTGGACAAACCTAAAAAAGCAAAGGGAAACCGATTACAATTTTCACTTTAGACCCCTTGGCTGGTTTTTTGCTTTCATTTTACTTTTTTTTTATATTATTTTTTTATTATTTATTATTTTCTCCAACGGCTTTATAGCTGGTACTATCTTTGCCCATCGGGTAATAAACTTTGCCTTATCTCGGTACTAACTTTTATCAACCAAGAATGAGCAAGTTCTGGCAAACAATAGTTCTTCAGTACCATCTATATCTCTTTCCAATGATCTCTTAAAACCCAAACAACTCCATGAAATTCATCACTATGGTCCAAAACCCTCTGCTTTAAAATATTGGATACAAACTGTATAACTGATCATCGTGCCCCCTCATTGTCTAGCACAGATTCAAGATCCTATGCAAACACAAAAAACTAAATCTTGTGACATCAATCTATAGTGACAAGGTCTTGCAACATTACTTATGATCAGTGTGAATCTTGATAAATTCTATCAGTCTTTTCTTATAGCAATCTCTTTTAAAATGAAATCGATTTGATATGCTTGGTCCCTGAGATGAGTAACAAGATTCTTGATAAACACTTTTTAGTGCTCTCATTATCAATATGGATTTTGGGTCTGTTCATAAAATTGAATCCATAATCCATCATCTGATTCTGTATCATAATACTTGCCCACAACGTTTAGCAGCTGCATCATATCCTGCTCAGTAGTAGAATTTACCATAATAGTTGCTTCTTAATTGCAGATATCAATCTCTTTCTACCAAGAAATTGGCAGTCACATGTTGTTGATTTTCTGTCAAGCTAGGCTCCTTTATAAGGTCACTATCTGACGTAAGCTTCCAACGTTCAAAAGGGTGAATCCATAGGATACCATAACCTAATTTGGGTTTGTTTGAGGTACTAAAAAGCCTTTTTATGCATTTAAGTGTGAGCTTTTGGTAGTGACTTGAAATTCTAGCACAGGCACAGACACCACAAAAACAGATGTTGGCCTTGATCGCAGATAATACATTTAGAGAGCCAATCATATACATGTAGTTGTTGTAACATCGAGAATTTTTCGCATTTTGAATGACGATTTCTATCTTTGACTCTTAGGGTCTGGCTTGACTATATAAGAACGATCATCTAATTCAGTATTCACGACTCAGACTCTAAAGCAATTTGTGTGAAACGACTATTTCCTGACAACTTTTTAGTTTTGACAGAGACTCTGGAACAGTCAGAAGGTGACTAAATGCCCTCGCAAGATTTTAGAATCAAGGAACGTAGTACCGGCACAAAAATAATTAAATTTCATTTAATTATCACTTTTATTAAAATAAGAATATTTAATAAAATTATTTAACTTTTTATTCAGTGACGTTTGTTGAAGACGCAAATATTCGAGTCTAAATCCATTTTTATCATTAGTACTAATGCGTAACGGTTCACTAAATAAAAACAAATATTTTATTTAAATGTTATAAAAATATTTAATAAATATTTATGAAAATATTATCAAGTGATCTCATTTTTATCATGAAAATGATTCCGAAAAAAAAACACAAGGCCGCAAGGTTCGGTGCGTTTGGAATCATCCGTTATAAGTCGCTCAAATGAGTCCCGAACCGCTTCTATCAAAAACTATCAAAAAAAAATTACAAAAGAACCTGAGAAATTTGAATTGTCACTTTCCCAATTTATATATTTATATATACAACTTTACATTTCATCTTCATTTCCCTCTCAAACTTATACACATATACACACTTATATCTCTCTCTCTCTCCCAAATATACCGGCCAGCCTGAGCCGCCGCGCTGCCTATCGCCGGTCATCGGAAAACTTTTTCGCGTGACTTTCTGGCAAGTTCCAAAAGAAGCTTCCCCACCACCGATCTATCAACCTACTATACCACTCTTCCTTCACGCGCCACCTCACGCTGCAACGTTTTTCCCCCCAATACCACCGAGCCTCCATACCACCATATACATCTTCATCATATAACCCCCCTCTTACAGCCGCCCTACATGGTTACTTGGTTTGGTTTCGGCTTTGCTCCAAGCGGGTGCCTGTTGGTTTCATACTCGCATCTTGGGTGGTGTTGTTCTGTTTTCACCGGGAAACGGCGTGCGTTTGGTTGTGGCAGCAGCCTAGGGGTGGGGTTAGGTTTGAGTATAAACACATCAAGGGTGCGTGGGGTTTGTGGTCCCAGCCGAGGGTGCGTTTTGGTTATAGGTTATAGCAGCAATGAGGGTATTTTTTTAGTGTTTGTTCAGGGTTTAATAATGATACTAGGGTGCAGTTAGTTTATGTGTAACACAGAGGCGTGGGTTTGGTTCGCGTCGGGTTTGGCTGTTGACAGCCGGGGGAGGATGTCGGGTTGGTTTCGTAAATCCACCGAAAAGGGTGGTTTGTATGTTTGGGACAGCCACCACACTAGGTAGGTTTGGGTCGCACGCTCCACCCAACAAGGGCGTGTTTGGTTCGGTTATAAAAACCAACAGGGGTGCGTTTGGATTTGTTAGTCGAATAAGGGTGCGTTTTGGTTGCGGGCCAGCCGCACCAAAACAGCCAACAAGGGTGTGTTTGGGTTGGGTTGCAACAAAAGAAGCCGGACAGCCGGGTTTGGCTGTCATTAACAGCCGAAGGGTTGTTGGGTTTGGCTGCGAAAACAGCCGGGGTGCGTCGGGTTTGTGGGATAACACCGAAAAAGGGTGAGTTTGGTTAACACAAAAATATATAAATTGTTTCATTTAATTGATTAACGAATAATATGTGATGGAAAATATTAGAACTTGCGCGGTCTAGTTAAAATATGATATTAATATTAAAACGAGATTGATGTAAAGCTATAAGCGATATTAGATGTATTATAGACGAGAGTTGAACTAAAAACGGACTTTGGCGCGTTTTATAACGAGTAATTAAGAGCAGAAAATAGAACGTAGGATTCGGGGTTCGAGACTTTGAAAAGTGGACTTTAGTTTACAAAATATAACAAAATATATTTTTACGGACATTTTGATATAAAACGGGACTTCTAACTCTCAATAACGAAGAAACTGGATCGAAATCGGAATATACACTTTAATAAGAAATAAGTTATTGTTAATATATTAAATCTGACATATCTATTAATTAAACGATTTGAGCACTTTCGAGTCCGTTTCAGCCTTCCGGCGAAACACGAAAGTTGTTCGTAATGACATTTTACTTTGCCGCGAGGATTGTCTGCTTTAAAAGTTAAGATATAGCGGGTCAAAACTAAAGGTCGGTTAATATATTATTTTAATTAATTATTTAAGACCACTGTTCGGTTCTAAAAACGGAATGTCTAAAAATAGTAACTTTCTTGGATTATTTGATGTGCATTGGAGTCTTTACATTCAAGTTTTTCATGGTGATGCAATTATGGGACAACTATTATTTTGATTTCAGAAAATCAACGAGATTGTTTTACAAACGACACTTTTTAGAGGTCGTTCTCTTGTATCTAGCGCTGTGTATTATGAAGTAGCTCCCCATGTGGTATTCCGCTGCGTTGTCATATTTTTGGGGGTGTTACACAAAATATTACAAAAGGCCACACAAACAAAAAATTCATGTGGCCATTGGATGAACAATAGTCACACAAAATACACATTTCTTAACTTTAAACAGCATATGGTCACACTTATTAACACTTTTGGCCACTTTATGCTTAATTGTATGTGACTAAATACCAAAAACAAACATGCTTTGTGTGACTAAATATTACAAAAGGCCACACAAACATAAAATTCATGTGGCCATTGATGAACATTAGTCACACAAAATACACATTTCTTCACTTTAAATAGCATATGGTCACACTTATTAACACTTTTGGCTACTTTATGCTTAATTGTATGTGATTAAATATCATTTTTTTTGTACGAAACACACTGATTTATAATGTTTTCCGGTGTGGTTGTATTTTAAGTACACTGGTTTGGATGATCAATAGTCACACAAAATACACATTTCTTCACTTTAAACAGCATATGATCACACCTATTAACACTTTTGGTCATTTTATACTTAATTGTATGTGACTAAATACCTAAAAAAACATGCTTTATGTGACTAAATATTACAAAAGGCCACACAAACATAAAATTCATGTGGCCATTAGATGATTAATTGTAACATTCCGTATTCAAGGTCATTATCCGTATTCAAGGTCATTATTTTACTCCGAGCTTTAATTCTATTTTCATTTTTAAGCATTGATCGTATTACAAATCATATATGATCGTACAACGAATCATAATACGATTTCATAAAACTCATATATGTAAACATATCTGATTTTTATTAAAATCGTATATTACTTCATAAAATCATAAAAAAAAGTTCGTCGAAAGTAAATAGTTGTCGCCCTCATAAAAAAAAGATAATTTAATTTCTCCGTACGCGATGGTATGTTTTTGTTTTGCGTAACGATTAACGTGTGTGAGATATTTAAATTTTTAAAAAATGAGGTGAAAAATTGGATTTTTTTGTTATTTATGATTAAAAAAAATGAGTGGGCTAATATTGGTTCTTTCATTGGGTCTAAATACAATGTTTGGGTCTATATGAACTTTTGGCTGATTGCAAATTGCATTTACCTGACTGATTACAAATTGGTTTTACATACTTATTTGCATAGCTCGCTATGGAATACAAAATTTGACTGTCATTTTTGGTCACACAATGCATACTTTACTTTTGAAATGATTCATTACTAAGCAGATGAACTGATAACAATAAAATTACTGCCCGGGTGTTTTTGGAGGGGACACCGGTAACGGGAGTACATATTTTTTACATTACTTCCCGGGTGTTCTTTGGAGGCGACACTGTAGACGGGAGTATATATATATATCTCATTATTTGTATCTAACAACTCAAATTGGGCATATACCAAGTCTACGTCACGGTTAGACTAAGCGTACATGAACGTAAATCCACTTGGAAAGGGTGAGCGTCGAATGTTCTGAAAAAAAGATCTATTCTGGGTGTTGATCCCCATCCCTGTTCGGTTTTGTGATTAGCGTAACGCACGGTAACCAGAACATCTATAGCGTGATTGTCACGCGAATGATATGAAATAGATCAATTCGGATTGACAGACCCCCGTTTGGTGACTATCTAACACTAGGAACGAACGTATACACATGTCAGATTATAACGTAGGATAAATCTGGCCTCCCCAACATGGCACTAAAATTTATATAGTGCGGGCGAAGGAATTTAGCAATAGTGCGGGCAATGTCACGAAATTTATAAGTGACTCATATTCGTCGAAGCTTCAGGGGCATGAGCTTAGGGAAACTGTAATGGAAATTTTTGATAAGTGCAATTGTGCTTTATCGCAGGTAAAGTCTTATCGGTCCTACATTTAATACATTTATGTGCTAATATAAAAGGATTGACATTAGTCATAGCATATTTTACAAACTTTGGTTTAAACATTCATATTCTTAAATAATTTATGATACTCACACCAACTTAAATGTTGACACTTTGTAAAGCCTGGATTTCACAGGTTGAATTAGATGCATGGCCTATTTGATGGTGCATTGGAAAGACTTAACAACAAGCATTTCAATGTGAAATATGGCAAATTATGGGACAAAAGTATAATTACAAGTCATATTTATATTAAATACAGATTTTGATTAAATCAACAAATGTTATTTTTCAAACAACATCTAGAGGTCGTTCTCTTGTATCTATTGCTGTGTATTATGAAGTAGCACCCCATGTGGTATTCCGCTGCGTTGTATATGATTTTTGGGGGTGTTACACACACACACAAAAGACAAACACACACACGAACAAGAATACAAACGCAAACAATAGTAGTTGGTTGTTGGGCCAATTCAGAGCCCAATAATCAGCGTCTAGATTTAAACAGAAATTAGGCTATGTATTGGAGGATCCGTTGAGTGGTATCAGCGGGTAAAGAAGGACTCGCTGAGTAAAAAGCATCAACGAGCTCTTCATACGTATTTAAGTCAAAGACATCGTCAAGGAAGTCGAAGATTACTTGAAGACATACTCGTCAGCTGGGATGGATATCAGCTGGTATGTAGATGGAATA
>BQNB010119276.1:0-20841 GCA_026074375.1 Tanacetum coccineum
TCGCATCATAAATAATCTTTGAGCTAAGGAAAGTTGCACTATAAAGAATAGTAGCACATAAGGCTGAGCAAACCCACCCGAAAACTGACCCGAACCGACGAATCGACGGAAACCGAGGCGAAACCGAATCGAACCGACCTTATTCGGTTCGGTTTCAGTTTTGTATATTTATTTCAGTTTTAATCGGTTCGGGTTAAAACAAAGAAAAATACGCCTAAACTATCTATTCGGTTCGGTTTTTGTCAGCTCGGTTCGGTTTCAGTTTTTTTCGATAAACTTCGGCTCGGTTTCGGTTCATGTTTTTCCTCAAACTCGGTTTTCGGTTCGGTTTTGAACCGATGCTCACCCTAGTAGGACAAATGTTGGGCGTTGCACATACAAAAAATTACACTTTTTGAACAAAAACTACACTTCATAACGGGCCACACCCGGCATCCATATAGGTCTGTCCCTGGCCGGAGATCCTTTGAAAGCAAACTTTTTACTTGTGTAGGGAACGGTGGTGCCATTCTCTGGTGCCAAAGAACGGCACGAGAAAATCGAACGGCTCACCACTCCAGTGGTGGAGCCATTCTCTCTCGCGCCATACATAACAGCCAGCGCCGTTGAGAACGGCAAGAGAACCGAACGACTCACCGCTCTAGTGGTGGTGCCATTCTCGCGCCGTTGTTTTTTTTTTGTCTTTTTGTGATTTAGTGGGGTATATGTATACCAACGGCACCACATTTTCTCGTACCAACGGATCACATTTTCTCGTACCAACGGATGCCCCACAAAATGTGGTGCTGTTCGTTTCTTGGTGCCAAGAGCATTTTGCTGACGTGTCATCACATTTTGAGAATTTTTGAGAACGGCACAAGCCCTATGACACGACCGTTCCCAACACTCAGTATGATTGTCTATATCTCTCCTCCTTTATTACCACCACGTTGATTTATTTAATTATAATGATATATGACCAACGCATAATGGATAGATAAATTTATTAATTAATTGAAGTTGATTAACTACATGGTATAACTAGTTTTAATGCCTGTGCAGTCACGGGGCTTAGACATTATGTTTTTTTAACTACATATATATATTTTTTCTGTTTTATAAGTTATGTTATAGAGTATTATCGAAATATATGAAGATAATAGATTCATTAAATCTTTTATATATTACGTAGTATATGAACTTGAGGATGATTACTAATTTTTTTTCTTTTGATTTACCTGTTTTCTGACTCGACATTGTGAGCCAACTAATCCCAGCGAAACTACCATTTTAGGTAGCCCGGAGTCGGCTCAAGTGAACCTTCGATGTGCTTCGGTTGTACAACATGATTTCAGGCCGACAATGAAAAATCCACCAAAAAGTCTTCGGGTAGATTTGAGATGTGATTAGATAATGTTAAATCTTTGTTTGGAAGTAAGAAATTGTTTACATTTGTTGTATTTTAAAATATAAAGTCTAGAGGTATAAAGTTTAAGGGGTTATTTGTTTATTTTTTAAAGTTATAATAAAACTTGTAAATTTATAAATTTACACTTTTAACTCCATATAATTTATTTAAAATTAAACCACTAAAGTTTTATTAATTATCTCCTCTTTTTTCAAGTTTTTGTTTTCACAAATTTGACACATATATTTTTATGTGTTTTTTTTCTCCACCAAATTGATTCAATTTTGACTTTTTATTGACCAATCAGATCGCACGATTTTGCCTACGTGGCAAAATTAAGCATTCTGATTGGTCCAATTTATTTTCACATAAGATTTAATCTGATAAAAAACTCCAAAATGATGTAATTATTTTATTATATAAAAGATGTTTCTATACCTACGCTAACACCTATATGAATTAAATTTAATGGGTGTAACAGTAATAACACAAAAAGCAGTTCAAAAAAAGTGGTGGCTTTTTCAATTACGTTATCGCAATGGTAAAGTTTTAAAGAAAGAAATGTTATCACAAATTATCCTCTTGTCTTGTGTGTTAACAAGTTTGTTACATATGTGTTATAATATTCAACGTAAACCATATTCATGTTTGAAGGTCATTCTAATTATTAGGAGCTACTATTGTCAACGAGCCGCGTCACTAGCCCTTTTCGAATTGCAAAACTAATTCTTTTAAAAACAATATTTGTGGATATGAGAGTCATAACATTACTATGCATGACTCGTTGAACTCTGTTGAGGAGCTCCAACGCCTCAGGTGCAAGGAAACCAAAAGTATCGAACGCGAAAGGAACAAACACATGTTGATTTTTAATGCATGCTTTCTCGTGTTTTGTCACTTTACACGAGGCGGCTTTCAAAGCAGCCTGTCCCACGGTAAAACCCCGACTACTCAAACCCACGAGAGGAGAAACCCCGGTCAGATCGATACAAGCATGTTTCCCTCCAACTCATCCAAAAATCAAAACGTCGGCTGGTGTGAGTGTGGGTCTGGCATCCAACGGGTCAGTCAAAAAGTTCACATGCGCTTCTTTCTTGATAGATATCCAGACACGCCTACATACGTCAAAAAGGACACCCCAACCATATCGTGTCGGTACTTGTAGCCCGAAAGCTCTTTACAATGAATCGCATGTTCCCCAAAGGAATCCAAACATGCCTTGCGACAAACTGAGCATATCTCATCAACCGAAAATAATGAAATCATGAAGCGATACTTAAGGACAGTACGATATTATACCGGTGACATATGTTGACCTAACCCGTCTCTGATGATAGCTAGTAGAAAATCATGAACATGTGATACACGTAAACACTCAAAAACTACTTTATGCCTCACAGTCATGATAATTTTACTATATTGTTTTGTGAGTTTGTCTATAGTCTAGATAAAAAAAATTTAGTTCATACCAACCCATGTGATGTAAGAAGTAAGAAGAACTAATTTGGTAGTTTCTTAATAACGTATGGAAGACATTTTCCCGCAATATCGTTTTGAAAACGAATGGATTGCTACGTGTGTCTCAGTTCAAAGGAAATAAAACATAATTTCTTAGCGTCAATTGAACGGCATCAGTTCAAGAGTCATGATGACAGCGATGTCATCATTAAACTTGCCCTTCTTATACATGTTGCTCTTAGTATTATTCATAAACTTAAGGCCTTTAAAAATGTTTTATAATAAAAAAATACAAAAAAAGTAAAAATATGTTTTACAACTATATCTTTTTCATTTAAGTAAAAATATTTAAATAAAAAATAACATATCAACAAATTCAGCAGAAAAATCAAAAGGTGTTTGGGTGTTTCTGTTTGAGCATTTAGAAACTAAGGTGAATGATGAAATTATCTTTTGGTTTGTGGTTTTGTTGGCCGAAAAGAAACCACGGTATAGTATTTTGATAACTCATGTTGATGTGTTTTGAGTTTGAGATGATTTAATGTGGAGATGGGTGATGCGTTATCTATCTCATCCTCCTCTATCTATCCTAAATCAGCCATCATTCTCAAAACTCTAATAAAATGACACCGGCCAATTAAACTGATCCAAAGGTCCAAAAGTTATGTTGAGTTTCAACAATTTTCGGTTAAGAAAATACCCCATAATTAATACCCTCCTTTAAAAAACCTCCCCCAATTAACGATTAAACAAAAACTGAGAATCAACCTCATCACGTTAACGAAGCAAACACAATGATCAGAATAACGAAGTACTCTACAAAGGAAAGAAGAAACCCCTCATCAAATCATTATATTATAATTCACAGAAACAAGTAATCCATGTGTTTTTCGACTATATAGTTTGCTTTTTATGAATTGTTTACTTATCATCAAATCATTATATTATAATTCACCTGTGTTTTTCGACTATATAGTTTGCTTTTTATGAATTGGTTACTTAAGAGTAAATTGCATTTTTGGTCCCTGTGGTATGGCCAAATTGCAGGTTTAGGACCCTAACTTTCAAAATTACAATGATGGTCCCTTTTTCAAGTTTGGGTTGCAGGTTTGGTCATTTTGGGTTGCATTTTTGATCCTGTGGTTTGCCCAAATTGCAGGTTTGGTCCCAGCCCGGGGACCAAATTTGCAACGCAAACTTGAAAATAGGGACCATCACTGCAATTTCGAAAGTTAGGGTCCCAAACCTGCAATTTGGCCATACCACAGGGACCAAAAATGCAATTAACTCTTTACTTAATTATGTTATGAGTATTTATACAATGTGTTTTTTTATAAATGGGTGACTGACACTGGGTTTAATTTCAACCCGAAAACCGAACCGAAACCAAAAACCGAATTTGAATTCGGTTCGGTTTTCGGGTTGACCCGAATATCCCGAGTCTCATTTATGATTATGTAACAAACTTTAGTTTGCATATGAAGATCGATAAAGAAATATTTGTTTATGAACTATTACCAATATAGTGATATATAAATCGTCATTGGATTGTGCAGGCCAAACAAGTTATTTGCTTGAGTAAATTTGATAACGTGGCCCTTTGTTACCATATAAAATATGGTGATTTTATTAAATGGAGTATTTGTTGTAAGTGTATTATTAAAGCATGTTTTTATGTAGTTTTGCAATAGGTATGCAAATGATGTTTTGGAATTGTGACACAACTTTGGATGATTTTCAGGTTGTTAAGGCCTCAAAAGTGCCGAGAAAGTATTGTAATCTGTTTACCTCAGATAAATCTACAAGGTCTAATATAAAAAGTCGCTTGTTTTGATCTTGAAGTAGATAGCATATTTGACTCTATTTATACATGTAACACATTGACTCATTATGCAGTTTAGTAGTTGTAGTTCACTTGAGCAACAAAGGTTTGCATGAAACAAACTCTGGATTATCGATGAAGCTCCTCCACCACTTCGTGCCAAATCATCATTTGGGAGTTTGTGTATTGATTTTCTACTGAAACCATCTCAAGAATACCTCGAGATTTGGCCTCACAGGTTCTTATTTATTTTCAGTCTTTGCGACCCATTTGTGAAATCATTTTCTATATCAATTCCTTTTTCCATAAGTTGCGCAATGTTTTATGTTGAAGGGCATTGTTGGGAAGCAAAAGCCATCCTGAAAATCCATAAAGATGCAGCCACAATGGTGATCAACGGTCCGCTGCGCGCGACCATTGCATTCACTTTATCGAAGCAAAGAACGCAAAAACATATTAGTTAAAAAAGTTACGAAACTTCTTGAAGAAGGAATACTTAAAGGAAAAGCTTAAATTTTGATGGCTCGAGATAATCCTTCACACAGATTGATATCACTGACAACAATACGCGGCTAGACTCTTGGTCAAAAACGAAAAGAATTGTTGGAAATTACAAACCGCCAATCAAGGACACCATTTCTTAGTGCTTATGACAAAATGCAGCATGATACATTTTTATATTTGCTTGAAGCCATGGTAAACGGCTGGAGTTTTTTCTTTCTAGAGATGATATAGATAGTATAGAGAGATAGAGTCAGAAAATTAAAAGTAGCTTGCTTTTTATCATATATAAAGGGACGCTTAATGGTTTGAAAAGAAAACGTTAGCTTTATGGTTATACTTGAATTGGGTTTCGTTCGCTGAATGGTTTGCACTACGTTGATAGTTAAGAATTTTGAAGCCAAATTGCAATTCAGACTTTTTAAAAACAAATAAACATTTAGTGGTAATTGGGAATTGTTGTTGATTACATTTTTTGCCAACAATTATTAAGAGAAAGCAAATCAGATGAAGTCATTGCTTGTGTTAGGTTCAGAAAAAAGTCCACTAATGTCGCTTTTACTTGTGATTTAAAACACAATGACCATATTCCCATTAATTATTTTCGGTATATTTCGGTGTATTGTTAAGTATTAGTTGTATAACTAATATCTTAAGAGACATTATAAGTTTTGCGTGGACGATGTTTTAGAGAAATTTTATTGCAGGGAGGAGTCTAATGCTTATATTGCACTCGGAGGTTTTTGGGTTTAACTATTAATGGTCGAGTGTGAGAATGTCATCACATTCAACGTGTTGGACCTTGCCAAATTGTTGTCATTAAGGGACATGCTTCTGATTCTGTTTTACTGGTTCTAAATTGTTGTCATTAAGTGAATGTTGGCACTCATTTTTAGTAATTTATATATATTTAGCTTTCAATGCATTAGTGATTTTAGCGGCAAAGAAAGTTTGTATATGTTAGCATAATGTAACAAATTTTTATATTGCGGATTTTTTTGAAAGCTGTTTTTCTTTGTCTTTACATCATGGCAGAACGGTAATCCTTTATCAAGTGGTAGGTTTGCAGATGGTGTTCATGTCAACGAGGCCGGTTAGGAAACTTTTCGTGATGGAGTACGTCACGTCAGACATCATTAATAAAAGTGAGTATTTTCATAGCTATGTATACATCTATTTTCTTATTTTAATTGTATAATCTTTTAGTGATCACAGTTCGTACTAGTAAACTTTACTTTATTCAACCAAATTTACTTCAATACTTCTTCCAGTAGAGTATCTAACGCACAGACGTCACAATCTGCAAAAATTTGAAACAAAAAAGAAATCAGAATCGATAAGAAACCAAATTATAATGTTTCTGTTATTAGACAGACGCATGCAATTTGTACCTAGTAGCGACGTCCCCGAGCACGACGACCGCTCTTACTCCCACCCCCACCAGCGGCTCGCCTGCCCGGATCACCCAGCTCAACTGTTATTTTCATTGTTTGGTGAACAAAAGCTCCATTGAGTTCCAATGCCTTCCTACAGGCCTCTTTAGATGGAAACTCGATAAAAGCGTACCTGAAAATAAAACACATTATAATCACAGAAAAATAACTATGAATACAACTCATCATGACTAGACCAATTGAATACATACTAAACATAGTGTGGACTAATAATGGAAAGAGACCAAGCAAGTATGTTGATTGATATTTGCCAACTAATACGCCCCCGCAGTTTGAGCGGGAGGAAGGTGGACGCTCAAGCTGGAGCGAAAGTCTTCAAACAAAGCTGACGGAACGATCTTTAGAAGTAGCGAAGCACGAAGCAAGAAATCTTTAGAAGTAACAAGAGAAACTAATCAAAAAACTTTTTAAAGGAAATAATTTTGAGCAAAAGCAAATGACAGCCATTGTTCTAAAAAATAGATCCACATGTAGTTAAGCACAAACTACAAATCATTGAGAAAGAAAAAAAAAACAAACGAAGGAAAAAAAAATTATTGCAAGAAAATAAAAAAGAATCAACAACGGCATGAGTTGGGGAGGCATCTGTTGTTGATTAGTAAACACTTTTTTTTTCTTCTTTGTTTAGAGAAAATGGAACTTTAAAGAAACTATGGCGGCAATTGTTTTTTTTTGTTTTTTTTATCTCATACGGAGACGATACTCGTTTGTTTATGGAGACAAACGTGGAAAACTGGATGATGGAGAAGATAGAACGGCTCATGACGGTCGGCGATTGGGTTTTGAGAATGAAGATAGAGAGATCTGGTTCTTTTTGGAGAGGATATACGCGGCTTATGATGGCCGAAAACTATATTGGGGGCACACGCGTTAAGACACGAAGAGTGCGTTTAATACTTCACGAAATGTATTTAAATAGTCGTTAGTTACCGTTACTTGTAATAACTAACTTAACGAACATTTAAATTAGAAACCAAGGGACTATATTGGACAAAATCCGAACCCTAAGGGGACCCTAACAGTGGCCGGACCCTATAGGTTCTAGAATGGTGGTTTTGTGCAATTTTTTGGAGATAAGGGAAAAGGAGATTTGTGATAAGTATGAAAAAGATACTTATCTTGTTCATAAAGCTTTATGGTTGGGAGCCTATATAAACCCCACCCTAAACCTCATTATGTACTGATTCATAATCTCAAAACTCTCTTGCCCTTCATCTCTCCTAAATTCGGACGACCAAAAACCCTAAAGGGTTTTTGGTTTTCTCTCCTCCCTACAACCGAATTCAATCAACACCCTTTCAAGGGTTTTGGTTTATACTTGTTCTCCTAGCTTGATGTTACAAGATCTAAACACGGTGTTTGGTTATTGCTCTCCTAGCTTGACGTAGCATTAAATCCGATCTTGGGTTTTCGGTTTTGGTTTTCTACCCTAACCAAATTTCGGTTAAACCCTAATTAGGGTTTGTTGATTTTTGGTCCAACTCACATAGGGTGCTTGGTTCGTGGAGATCTAGACTAGCATCTAGACGTACTTGGTTGACGTGTTGTGTGAGCAACCGTAGAGGTGGTAATTTAACCACTACGTTTTCAAGATCAAGATCGAGAGGTAAGTAATTCTTGCTTTATTTTATGTGTTAATTCATGATACTAAAACTAGATCCATCCGCTGCGTACTCGTAGTTAATGGTTTAACTAGTTATTAAATCCCAACAGTGGCATCACGAGCAAACTCGTTTTGGTATTATGGGTTACACGCCTAGAATTATACATGATAGATCCGTTTCGTTAATAATTTTATTTATGTTGTGACTTGAATTTATGGCAATGTATGTAAATCCTCCTTCGCCATAAATAATTAAATAACTAGATCTAGATTTGATATTATTAAATTTGTTATAAAGGTTTAAAATAGGGAAAGTTATAATTAATTAATTTAATTGATATCATTCCATGTTTAATATAGATTAAAAGGAAAAGTAAATTATCTGTTCAATTTTAGGTGATAATCTTCTCTTTTAAATCTAAGTTTTAAAGGACAGTGAATCAAAGTATTTGATAAAAGATAATGTTTTAATAAAGTTTAATAAAATACTTTATTAATAGGTAAAGCTGCTTCTTTTAATTATTTAGTTTGATTTTGTTTCTTTATTCCGGCCATAAGACCTACTCAATCATATTATATGATGCGTGAGGCGATCTAGGTACTAAGATGAAAACCTAGTGAGGGTCTTATCGTTCTCTCCGGCAAATATCAATAACATGTTATTCGTTATTTTTTAACATTTAAATTTAAAACAAACACATTTTATATAAATAAAAATAAAATTACAATACATTAAAAATAAAAACGACATCACGATAAAAAGGAAATTACAATACATTAAAAATAAAAATGACATTACGATAAAAAGAGAAATTACAATGCGTTAAAAATAAAAACGACAGTACGAGAAAATAAAATTACAATACACAAAGAAAGTAAATTGTTGTTGTAGATGTCGTTGCCAAAGACGATCCACAATATCATGTTGAAGGCTTGTATGCACGTTTTTGTACCGTATTTCTTTTCGGTTCTTTTTGTGCACATCACATCGTTCGATCCATGTACGCTGTAAATTGACTACGGGACTAACATATATATCGTTGTACTCACTCATTTTGAATATTTGATCTTTTAGAATCATGTTATGCAATATGATGTCACAATACATAATCCCACGTAATTTACACACAAAATAAGAACGTGTTGGTTGTGCAATAATCTCCCAACGAACCTGAATGACACCAAAAGTCCGTTCCATATCTTTTCTTGCACTTTTTGAGCCCGTTTAAAGTTTAAATCAGGTGCGGTTCGGGAGATGGTATAACTTTTGACAAAAGCCACCCAAGTAGGATAAATATCGTTATCTAGGTAATATCCTCGGTTGTATGTATGACCATTTACCGTAAACGGGCACTCGGAAGTGACATCGTCAAGAACGTCGTTAAACAAATTCGAACGATATAGAACATTAAGGTCATTATTGGCACCTGATAACCCAAAAAATGCATGCGAATCCACACATCTTGTGAAGCAACCGCTTCAAACATTAGTGTCGGATAATTGTGATCCCCGCGTTTGAATTGGGCTTTGTATGCATTCGAACAATTCCTCCATTCCCAATGCATACAATCTATACTATCAAGCATACCCGGGAACCCATGATAGTTTTCGTGTTTTTCATATATTTTGCAATATCATTGAGGGAGGGTTTTCTTAAATAATTTTCAGAGTATAAATCCCAAATACATTTCGTAAAGTTTTATACACTATCACGACTACAAAGTTTACTTATTTGTAAATACTCATCTAAAACACCGGGTGCATATCCGTACACCAATTGGCGCATAACGGACGTGCATTTCACAATAGGATGAATACTCATTCCACCAACGGCATTCGGCCGATGTTTAAAAAATGTAAAATGGTCAAGAATAGGCTCAATAACACCTTTGACTATTTTCAAGAACTTTTACTATCGATGTTAGGTTTTTGCCAATTTTAATTTAAACTCTTACCGAAAAATAAAGTTACTAATTCTACATTTCAAAACTGAAATACACGTATCAGTTATCACTGTTTGAAGATACATTGATGCACTAATAACACTAAACTTTATGGCAGAACTCAAAGAGTTGCAAGAACATGAGAATAAAAATATTGAAACCGATATAGTCGCCTTTGATCGACTTATGGCACGAATGTAATGCCGACAAGCTAAAATGATGTATGGATGACGGTTTTTGAAGACAAACCAAGACAAAAATAAAGAAGAGTTTCCCGTATTTGTGACAACCACAAATAGATATAACAATAATATTCATGTATATGCTCTTTATTGTATTTTCAATTATGAGTAAATCAATGTTTTATATAAAAACGCTACCATTGACACTCTAAGCCATAAAAAAAGAGTATCGACGACAAATTAATCCCGCCGCAACGCACGAGTAGCTATCACTCGTTTTATACTTATTCATCAGGCTCATATATGTACGGGTTTAGGGGTGTTGATCGGTTCGATTATCGGGTTTTTCATTTTGTTCGGTTCGATTAAATTTTTTTGTCAACCCGAAAACCGAACCGAAACCAAAAACCGAATTTGAATTCGGTTCGGTTTTCGGGTTGACCCGAATATCCCGAGTTATTTAGAAAAAAAGAAAAAAAATACATAGATATTTAGTTCGGTTTCGGTTTTTGATTTTTGCTGCTCACCCCTAATTAGCCACTTACCTTACTTAAAGGCTTAACTTATTAAATGTAGTGTAGCACAAAAAAAACAGGCTTAGCATAAATGGGCCGAGAAAGCCCACTAGGGCATAGATAATACATGTAACGGTTGATATAGTGAAACCTAGCCTCTAATATATAAGACACACCGTCATACAAATACTTTCATCTTAACTTTAAAACTAGCCTTTACACTAAATCATCCTTACTTTGTTTTTTGGTTTACCTTGTGTTCTCGAGTTTGAAATTAGTAGGAAATAAAGAAAGAAAAGAAACATAAAAATTTACTTTTATGCCCTTTAAACAAAATATCTGCTACTAATCTAATTTTTTTTAATAAGCCATTTGGGGTGTTAATTATATCGTTTTATTTAAAAGATTTTTAATCAAAACTAACAGTAAAAAAATGCGCATTAAAAAATTGTGATGGTCCTGTCGTGAAATTATAATTGGCCTATGTGCAAACTTAGAAAGCCCAAGAAATCACTAGCCATCATTTTAGATGAGCTTTTTCACGTTTAAGGGTGGAGTATCACATATTTTTGTGAAATGCAACAATTATTACATTTATACAAGTATTTGAAGGTATAATACACTAATAGACGACTAAATCTTTTAAAAACGGTTGGTGTTACGTCCCTAAAATGATTAAAACACTACATTTTGGTATATTAAATGCTAAACTTAAAATCATAAACCCTAGAAACTAAATAACTTAAAATTTTGTAAAAATCCACTATAAGGGTTCTATATTTCTAAAAACGTTTTCGATATAGTGAAACCTAGCCTCTAATATATAAGACACACACCCTAACATATAAGACACACACCCTAAGAGTAATATGTAGCCGTCATACAAATACTTTCATCTTAACTTTAAAACTAGCCTTTACACTAAATCATCCTTACTTTGTTTTTTGGTTTTTCTTTCTTTCTAGTGTTGATGGCACACACCATTAGTAACTTTAATTTTGATTTGTATCCAACAAGATACAAAGATGATGATAAATTTATATGTACATGTTTACATCATCATGAGATGATGAGATATGGTGTACAATGTTTGTTCTATGTAGTTGGGTATATTATTACTTAATTTTTTTTATCATTGCAAATATTTTTTACGGATTGACCCGTGGTTGAATCACCGATAACATGGTGACTCGACCGGGTGTTCGGGTCAATTAAAAACCGGTTTATAAAATAACACCAACATATTCCCCCTCACCCACTTTTTTTTAACAAACAAAAAAATTACTGAAAATAAAAAAAATCCCACACTCCCACCGTGTCGAAAACAAACTTTAACAACTTTTTGTGTGAATTTACCATCCTACCCTCCACACGTATAAATACACATTTAAACGCCTTTTCATTTTCATTTTCCCTCTTCTATTGTAAACACACACACAGTTGATCAATTCCATAATTCAAAGTAACTACACACTTCACTATTTTTAACTAATTTAACCGATCATTACGTCATGAATTTCTCAACTAACGTTTCGTTTTGTGTATTTGTGTACAGATTTGAAGAAGATGAGTCACGGTAGACGTCAATTTGAGTTGGATGAATTAGTCTCGGTTGATGAATGTGAGCTTAATCTCTCTTAATAGTTTATATTTGCCGATTATAAAGCTCTATCGTCTGTACTTAATAGTTTATAGTTAAAAAGCGTTGATGAATGAATCACTAATTTTATGAGCGTTTTTAGTTTTTATTATTCTGTTATTTTTAGAGATGTTATTGAATAGTGTATCGTCTGTACTTAATAGTTTATAGTTAAAAAGCGTTGATGAATGAATCACTAATTTTATGAGCGTTTTTAGTTTTTATTATTCTGTTATATTTAGAGATTTTTTTGAGATGTTATTGAATAGTGTATCGTCTGTACTTAATAGTTTATAGTTAAAAAGCGTTGATGAATGAATCACTAATTTTATGAGCGTTTTTAGTTTTTATTATTCTGTTATATTTAGAGATTTTTTTGAGATGTTATCGAATAGTGTATCGTCTGTACTTAATAGTTTATAGTTGAAAAGCGTTGATGAATGAATCACTAATTTTATGAGCGTTTTTAGTTTTTATTATTCTGTTATATTTAGAGAATAATAGTTTGTAGCAAGAAGTTATGAGTTCTTGTCTAGCTGTCCGTCTGAATTCCAGCGCTTTATACATATAATAAATAATAGAATAAATATTAGATGTCTATCCGATTTTGACTTAGATGGATTTGATTTTGTAAATGAACAATCCTCCAAATTCTATCCATAAGTGATGCATGATTCAGGTATTTTGTGCACAATTTATCCGATTTTGACTTGGATTATCTAATTTTATAATCTAAGTTTGGTTCACGCATGGATATTAACTGATATGTGTAATGATTAATGATGCCGTTTCGTTATCTGTACATATATTTGTTTTTGATGATTTGTTGTTTGTTAATGTTGCTAAAAAATACAAACTCTTCTACAAATTCCAGTAACAAGTGTGTTTAATGATAAGCTTAAACTTGCACACTCTTTATTGTTGTACTAATTGGATTTGCTTGTCATGTTTGATCAGTAAGTGATGTTGGAATAAAGCAAAAAGATATTGATAGGCTAAAAGCTATAGGAGTTTATGACTGCAATTACTTGAGGATGTATCACCAGAAGGTTAGATTATCATCTTATCATCCTGATAATTTTGGATTATCTGTGATTATTAATGTAACACTCAAGTCATTTTTATTTTATAGGGCTCGATTGTCTCAAGAGAATTTTCTAAAGCTAAACTTGATATAATCTTTGAAGCTGCTGACAAGCTTATGGTTAGTGATCTTATGTTTAGTACAGACTTTATTTAATCTTTTATGTGGCATATAAGTGTTTTTGGTCGTTTACTGGTCTATGTCAATTTGTTGTAATCTATGATAATGGTTTATTTAATATAATTATGTGGCATTTAAGTGTTTTTGGTCCTTTACTGGTCTAAGTCAATTTGTTATAATGTATGAACATGAATCTGTTTAAAAAATTCTGTAATAAAAATTGATTGTGCTTTGTTTTTAATGCAGAACAAACTGGCTGAAGAACGTGGAGAGATCGATGAAGGGTCGTCGGATGAATGTGAGCTTAATCTAGCTTAATTTGTTTTATAGATTATCAGTATTTCTATACATATAATAGAGAATATATAAAATCTATCCGGTTTTGTGCAAAATTTATCCGATTTTGACTTAGTTTTCTAGTTAACTAAATCATTAGATATGAGTTTGAATTAGGTGGAAGATTCACTTCATAGTGTGACCTTGTTTCGTTCTGTTTATTCAGTGACTGCTGCTTATGGTACAAATGCTGGAAATGTGAGAAAGTGAATGAAATCTGAGAAGCAAGTGGTTAGTGATCTGCTGTTTAGTAGACTTGGGTTATATAATCTTATTGTGTGGCATATAATTGTTTTTGGTTGTTTACTTTTCAAAGTAAGATCCTCGTTTGCTTAACTTCTTTTTGCAAATTGCCCTGTTTACATAATGCTAACTGGAACATGAATCTGTTTATAAAAATCTGATAAGGCGTTAAATGTGTTGCACTCACGTTCAACTCTTTTTTTGAAACCTATGCATATGTGCTCAATCATTTTATCATTTTGTTATGGGATAATGATTTCCAGGATCTTATAACGATCAAACAAGCATCATGACAATAACATCATTCAAGAATTAAATAGCAGGAAACAAGAAAGATCGTTGGGGTTTGATCCCTTGTAATGAATATAATATATAACTGAAAGGGTGAGTTTGATTATAGAATTCCTAATCTATATATAATACATGAATCGATGCCTTGATGAAAGGACACACCGGTTCTCTAAAAGTAAATGTTGTAACCCTAGAAAAACTAAAGAACCGTATGTATCTAATAAAGGGGTTTCGGGTCTGGGCCTAAAGGCCAACAGACTAATAAATACAGGCTTTATAAAAAGAGTTCAGGCCTGTAAAATGCATGCTGTCATTGTTTCTTCTTCCTGGTGTCGACTTGCAGCCCTTAACAAAGATTAATGGATTATGTTTTCCAACATATATGTTATGTATTTTGAAAATTATCTTATTTTGCAATGTACATGTATTGTTTTTAACGTAGAAAGAATCGTTAACGTGTTGATGCAATGTCAATGCAGATTAAAAATGTTTCATCCAGAGTGGTAAAGAATGTTTCATCCAAAGTGGTTGTGAAGAACCTGCCGTACAGGGCAAGAGAAGAGGATTTGTACGTGAAAGTTTTTTTTATTTGCATTTAAGTATTATCTTGTCTTTTTCTTATGCGTATTTTACAACTTGCAGGCATGAGCTCTTTCAAAACTACGGTAAGGTAACAGAAGTCAAGTTTGATTTGGAGAGAATGGGAGGATTTAAGGGTGTTGCTGAAGTCATATTTGAAAGGGCCAAAGATGCGCGCAAGGTTGATTTCTGAGTTTGATCCTGCAGTTTTTGATTATTCTTAGTTCTTTTTCTCAGATTGCATAATTTCTGTATGCAGGCATTGTCCCTAGATGGTTCTGAGTTTATGGATCGCGACATATCTGTCGAGATGCTTGAGAGTGGTGGAATTAAGGACAATGCTGATCCTTTCTTTGTTATGGTCCGTGGGCTACCTCGTGATATAAACAATATGGAAGTATGTATATTACTGTTACTTTTTGGGTATCCAGATTTTGCTTAGATAATAAATGTATTGTTACTTATATTGCAGCTTGAAGAACTCTTCAAAACCTGTTGTCGCAAATTCAGTGTTAAGGTGCCAAGAGAATCTAATAAAAGTTATGGGTATGCACATCTGCTTCTAATCTATTTTTTTTTGATAATATGTGATACATGAATTATTTTTCTGTGATTATAATGTGTTTTATTTTCAGGTACGCTTTTATCGAGTTTCCATCTAAAGAGGCCTGTAGGAAGGCATTGGAACTCAATGGTGCTTTTGTTCGCCAAACAATGAAAATAACAGTTGAGCTGGGTGATCCGGGCAGGCGAGCAGCTGGTGGGGGTGGGAGTAAGAGCGGTCGTCGTGCTGGGGGACGTCGCTACTAGGTACAAATTGCATGTGTCTGTCTGATTACAGAAACATTATAATTTGGTTTCTTATCGATTCTGATTTCTTTTTTGTTTCAAATTTTTGCAGATTGTGACGTCTGTGCGTTAGATACTCTACTGGAAGAAGTATTGAAGTAAATTTGGTTGAATAAAGTAAAGTTTACTAGTACGAACTGCGGATAGTATGTTGTATGCTTATGGTTTTTTTTATGTAATTCGTAATGTAGTTTCTGTTGGTATACTCTTTACTGTTTTCGTACTCGGTACTCCTTTGTATTTGGTCATCATCTTTATGATCTAGCTACTTGCTTATATTTGGAATTTGGCATACTTGGAATGGAACTCTTATCTGTTTAGTTTGTTTTTCTGCAAGTTAATTGTTAGACTTAGGGGGTGTTTGGCTTAACTTACTTGAGGAGCTTCATAGCGTTTTTGTGTTTTAAAAAAGCTTACTTACAAGGTGAGATTTTCGTTTTGGTAGGGTAATAAGCTTATAAGAATAAGCTTTTAAAATGAGGATTCTTGAGAATGTAAAAGCTATTGAGCTTAAGCTTACCCAAACCCCCCCTTAGTTATGCTTACAACGATATGAGACCACGTACCTGAACGAATCCGTTCATTTCTGCTTACAACTCCTCCCTGGTCTCCATGTATAGCTTTAATCACACGACACCATATAGCTTCTGACTCATTATAGAAGCGCCATCGCCATTTTTGAAGGAGGGCTAAGTTAAACGAAGTCAAGCTACCAATCCCTAAACCCCATCTATCCTTTGAAGCAAGGACCTTATCCCATGCTACCCATGCTATCTTTTTTTCATAGCTTTGGTACCCCCAAAAAACCCTGGCCCTAAGTTGTTCCAATTCTTTTATAACACCCTTTGGGACTCGAAACATAGACATTAAATAAATACCCAAGCTCCCAAGAATAGACTTAATTAAAGTTAATCTTCCCCCACTTGATAACATCTTTACCTTCCACTTGGATAGACGGTTACGAAACCGTTGAATCACACCATCCCACCTACTTGTTCTAGCCATGCTTGCTCCCTCAGGAATACCAAGATATATAAAAGGTGTTGTACCTGTTGCACAACCAGCAGCACTTGCCATGTTTGACACCTCATCCATATTGACACCAACACCATATATATTTGACTTTGATATGTTTATTTTTAATCCAGACGCCATATGAAAGTTATGTAGCACGTCAAGATCAATTCCGTCCACCTCCCCATGGGACCAATCTGTTAGAAATACGACATCGTCCGCAATTCCACATAGAAAAGATGAGAGATGTTGAGTTTTAGTATCACCCATAACCGTACCTGCAATTTTATTATATTCCACCACGTTTTGAATCGATGTATAAAGGCCTTCCATTGCAAGGATAAATATAAATGATGATAATGGGTCCTCCTGACGAAGACCACGAAACATAGAAATTTCCTCGGTAGGACTCCCGTTAATTAATATAGATAACCTTGCGGTTATTAAACACTCTCAGATCTAATTACTCCAACACGTTCCAAAACCAAATTGAATCATCACAAAGTCAATATATTCCCAACATAACGAATCATATGCTTTTTCAGAGTCGACTTTAAAAATCATTAACTTTTTCCGCTTAATTTTATACCACTCCATAACTTCGCCAACCATTCAGGGACCATCTAAAATCTGCCTGCCTTTAACAAACGCCGACTGCTCACCACTAATAAGTTTATTAATAACACGTGACAACCGTATTGCCAACATTTTAGCAATAATCTTATACTGAAACCCAATCAAAGAGATAAGCCGGTAATCTTTAACAAAAACAGGATTTGCAACCTTCAGGATCAAGGTAATAAACGATGCATTACAACCAATTGGGAGTTTGTCCTCATTGCAGAAGGCCGTAACCATATTATAAATATCATGCTGCATTAAATCCCAATGTTTCTTGATGAATTTAAAAGTAAAACCATCGGCCAGGCGCCTTATCACCCCCACAATGCCAAAACGCTGCTTTTACTTCCTCAATAGAACAGGGGCGTTTACAACATCTCAATATCATGATTATCCAATTGAGTAAATCTGTTCCTATCCAAGGCTCGCATATGAGTTTGAACCGCATCAAATTTCTCACAATAAAAATCTACAAAAACATTCTTAATCGTCTTTGGATGCGTACGCCACTGACCGTGTTCCATAATGCCTTGAACCATTTGTTTACGTCTTCTTTGATTCAGCAAACCATGAAAGAAAGTTGTGTTCTCGTCACCTTCTACATCCCATTTAATCTTTGATTTTTGAGCTGCATCCGGCTAGCTCTTTTAACCAAAATATCCGTTGAGCGACCTCTTCTTCAGAAGCAGTCATGTCATCCATTTTATTCTCAATAGCCCCAATCTTGCTGCAAAGAGACTTGGATCTGGTTGTTTGTGCTACTTTAAAATCCTTATGCCAATCTTTAATTTTTCCTTTAAAATATTTCATCTTGTTTTTAAGATAGTTACAAGCCGCCTCTTGATCCCCATCAAATTCATTATAACTTTGAACAACCACATCATGGAATCCATCTATGTCTAGCCACGAATGGAACACCCGGAATGGAATTGGCCCAAAATCCATCCGCTTAGAATGAAGTAGGATAGGCAAGTGATCCGACCATTTTATAACACGTGACAACCGCATTGCCAACATTTTAGCAATGATCTTGTACTGAAACCCAATCAACGAGATAGGCCGGTAATCTTTAACAAAAACAGGATTTGTAACCTTCGGGATCAGAGTAATAAACAGTGCATTACAACCAATTGGGAGTTTGCCTTCATTGCAGAAGGTCGTAACCATATTATAAATATCATGCTGCATTAAATCCTAATATTTCTTGATGAATTTAAAAGTAAAACCATCGGCTAGGCGCCTTTTCACCCCCACAATGCCAAAACGCTGCTTTTACTTCCTCAATAGAACTGGGGCATTTACAACATCTCAATATCATGATTATCCAATTGAGTAAATCTGTTCCTATCCAAGGCTCGCATATGAGTTTGAACCGCATCAAATTTCTCACGATAAAACTGTACACAAAACTCTTAATCGATCTTTGGTTGCGTACGCCACTGACGTAGTTCCATAATGCATTGTACCATTTGTTTTACGTTATTCTTTGATTCAGCAAACCATGAAAGAAAGCTGTGTTCTCGTCACCTTCTAACTCCCATTTAATCTTTGATTTTTGAGCTGCATCCGGCTAGCTCTTTTAACCAAAATATGCGCTGAGCGACCTCTTCTTCAGAAGCAGTCATGTCATCCATTTTATTCTCAATAGCCCCAATCTTGCTATAAAGAGACTTGGATCTGGTTGTTTGTGCTACTTTAAAATCCTTATGCCAATCTTTAATTTTTCCTTTAAAATATTTCATCTTGTTTTTAAGATAGTTACAAGCCGCCTCTTGATCCCCATCAAATTCATTATAACTTTGAACAACCACATCATGGAATCCATCTATGTCTAGCCACGAATAGAACACCCGGAATGGAATTGGCCCAAAATCCATCCGCTTAGAATGAAGTAGGATAGGCAAGTGATCCGACCATTTTCATTCCAATGCTATCATTAAGATATCCGGAAACGCTAAGGTAATACTTTCAGAAACTAGGTACCTATCAAGTTTACTCATTTTCGTTCCCGATTTATTCATGTAAAATTACGACCTCCAATATTTAGATCCACAAGCTCGGTCTGATTAATAAATTCATTAAAAGCATTCGCACCTTGCTGATTATAAACCGAACCAAACCTTTCTGAAGCATGTCGCACTTCATTAAAATCTCCAAAAACTATGAAAAATGGCCAACTTTTGACTGCATATAATGACAGATTTCTTCCCATAGACGTTTTCTGGCTTCCACCTTTTGAGGAGCATATACATTGATAACATGACAAACCCCTTGAACACCCATCCACTTTCCGGCCACAACAACATAGTTAAAACCACAGTGGATGTGAGATAGAGCATAAGAATTTAAATAGAAACATATTGTAGTTTATGGTATTTCATTTTGATTTGTTGTGAAAACGTAAAGACATGTAATAAACATGTGGATAACTTTAGTAGTCACTTGTTGTGCATCTGGACATGAAGCTACTGCAACAAACTGGACATATGTGATTCTATTTGGATAATCATATAAAGAAATAACATTAACTGAAAAACATAGTTCATATGTAATAATATTTGATTGTCTATCATATGCAAATTGGTGTGTGTATGATGGAAGTATTCCAACGATGTAATCGTTCTCTTTTGAATGGCTATGTATTTGGTTGGTGTCGTAATCTAACCTCGTTATATTCTTCCACTAAATATTACTGTACTAAATTAGGGGTAATCTCGTTAAGTTCATAAATCGTTCATGGTCCTAAGCCATCAAAGGTGACCTTAAATTTGTGATTTTATTTCTATGTATAAAGTTTTAAGCCTATGAGCTTTGACAATAATTTTATGACAACATATACTACTGAAGAATGTTTAACATGCATTTGATGTACAAATGGATATATTGGGCCAGTACTACACTATGGGAGCATCCTTATGGTATGTTTGGCGGCACGTAGCAGTAGTAGTAAGCAATAGTAGTAGGAGCAGTAAGCAGGAGTAGTTAGCAGGAGCAGAGCAGTAAGCAGTAGTTTGTTTTAAAAAAGATGTTTAGTAATGTAGCTGTAAGCTGTAATTAGAAAGTGTAAAAATATGAAAAAGGACATATAACCCAATTAAAGAAATTATAAATTTTATATTTGAGGGTATAAATGTAATTTTATAACAAACTGCTTGGAGAGTTATGAAATGCTTCTCCAAGAAGCATGTGAGATTGGAGCG
>BQNB010119277.1:0-20841 GCA_026074375.1 Tanacetum coccineum
GGATAATGGCCTGATACCATGTAAACTGTGTTTATTGAATGAGTATAATTAGTACAATACAATGTATATATATACTACATATCGGGCCTAATCATGAGCACAGGCCTTTGGGCAATACAAACACGTCTGCTAACAGTTCTCTCCTACAACCGAATTCAACCAAACACCTTTTAGGGTTTTGGTTTTCCACTTTTACTTGATCTCCTTGCTTGACTGATTCAAGATACACGTGGTGGTTAATTGGTGATTACTCAAAGGTGACGAATTAGGGTTTGATTTATATAAACCCTAATTAGGGTTTGTTATATTGGTTCGACTTCAAAAGGGAACGTAAGGCGTGCGTTTGGTTTTGATATTACACTTGGTGCTTGGTCGTGAAGATAAGACTAGCAAATTCTTACATGCTTGCTTGACATGTTTGTGTGAGCAACCATAGAGGTGTTTGTTTTAGACGCTTATTGTATTCAAGAATAATCACAAAAGGTACGCTTTCCTTATTTAATATGTGTTAACCTACTTGCCATAACTAGATCCATCCGCTGCGCACTCATGGCTAAATTGGTTAGTCAGATTTAATAAATCCCAACACGATGATGGTGTGACCACATTCTGACCAATGTAAAACAAGTCGTATACGTAAAGGTATATAAATACTCATTTTTGGGTTGTCGATGTAGCGCACATATGTCAGATTGAGTTCAATCGTTATATATGTATGTTGAATTTATATAATAGACTTGGTATCCGATAAGTCTTTTTCCCCATTTTTTCGTTATGTTATTCAGTTCATACGTCGCTTATATCTCGCTTAAACGAGATTGGATATTCTTGTTGTTATTGTACATTCAATTCATATGTTGTATTCATATTAAAATGTTATTGTGACGCACCAAATTGTCATTAATTTTTGATTGAAAGAGGTAACTTTGACCACATTTTAGAGTTTATCTATACTATTTATAATGGAAAAAATTTACAAACTTTAAAAGTGAAAAAATTAAATAATCTTATTATGGAAACTATAATCAATGTTTTGGAAATCGGGTTTTTAATCGACCCGGTCGAGTTACCGGGTTAACGGTTCAACCGGTTCGACCACCGGGTCAACCCGGTCTTCCACCGGGTCAAATCGGGTTTCGAAAATATAATACCAGTTTAATTTGACCCGTTTTCCGACCGAAAACAGTTCGAACCGGGTGTCAAAACATTATGTTTAACCCCCAAATCCTCAAACTCTTATTATTTTTCGTTTATAACCCGTAAACTTTTTTTATCACTACAACTATCTGCCGTTATAAAATCCCGTTGATATGCACGAGTACTCGTCTAGTTTGTCATAACTGGTGAAGTTACATTTGTATAAACGTTAATGAAGACTTTTAAATTAAGTGGTTTAGTGTAAAACAAGAGAAAAATTTCTTCATTTCCTATTTTTTATTTTGTAGAAAAAAGAAAGTGTGGAAACCGTAAAGGGGGGAGGGGTGAATATGTTTCCATTAAAAAACTTTAAATCTTTTGTATCAAATCGCCAATCAAGTTAGACGTAATATGAGAAGTTTCGATAATAGGTTTTACAACAACTAGCACATATCTTAACAATACAAGCTCAACCACAATATTAACTACAAAGTGCTACACAATCATAATTAACACAATATACGCACCTATCCACACAATCATGAACACAACGCAAATATAAAAGTAAAGCGATAAATGTAAATAAAAGCGTAAAGAGAAAAGTGAAAGGAAATGCAAACAGGACACGATGATTTATAGTGGTTCGGTCACGAAGCTCCTCTTCGCCCTACTTCACTCCCTGAGTACCCAACTCGAGAGTTACTTCACTAGTCAACAAGCTCCTTTCTCGGCGGAGAAAACCATACAAGTTGCTTACATTATTTTTCAACACTAAGCTAGATGTCGAGTTCTTCTTCGGGTACAACCAAACCCGTTATGTTTTATGGCCCAACATAACAAAACTTGTGTTTTAAGGCCTAAACACATAAACCGCGTCTCTTACATTATTTTCCAACACTAAGCTAGATGTCGAGTCCTAATCTTAGCTAGAACCAATCTACCACTAAACTAATGTATTTTAAGGCCCAAAATACTAACCAACCCACAATCAACCTTTCCGAATATACACACCATTCGGATCTACACACTACTATAGATTGAAATACATGGACTCGATCTATATGTAACATATGTTACAAATGAACTAACTAGACTACATAACTTCGTATCTTGATGATGACGAAAGTCCTTCTTTTGCACTTGAGGGAAGAAGGAAAGGATAGAAGATTGGATCACATTTAAACAAGATTAAACAAGTTAAATGATCAAAGGTTTAGAGAGATTTAGTGAGATCTAGAGAGAGAAAGAACTGAAAGAAATTCGTGCAAAAGGGTTATAAAAATAGTTGGAGGTGACCCAATATTTATAGGAGCTGAAAAATTGTCTGTCAGGAAACGGCGGTCCCAGATATATTAGGGGGCCGCCGGGATTTAAGGGGCCGCCCGACATATTTAAGGGACCGCCCCGACAGACGCTCCTGTTTTTGTCTTTTTGTGGTGAAGGTGAAATCTGGTGAAAATCTCACTTGTTTTAAGGGGGAAATGACCATATTTGAAATTTAAAATTATAAACACATAAAACATTTTTTTATAATTCAAAAATAATCTGTCCAAATAATTTTTGAGAAATTATTTTGTTATTTTTATAAAAATATAAAGTTTAAGACAAAAAACTTATTTCTTTGATCATCCTACAAGTTTAATGTTGTTTGTACATACCTTATGTGATTTATGTCGGGTGTAAACCAATGTCCGTTTTGATGCATACTTGTATGATATTGGAAACCATAACACAATTAGATGACTTGTGGATTAGCCAAGTTCTAGAGTGAGAAAGTGAGAGAGAACTTTCTAGAGAGATAAAATGAACTTGTATTATGTAAATGACTAACCCACCTCTTCCATGGCATGGAAGAGGCTTATATAGTGCTAAACAAACCGGCCTTAATGCCTTGGTAGTGGGCTTACACGTTGGGTTTAATACCCTGACCATTACCGAATGTTATACATTAACTACTTAACTACAAGCAACAATAAACGGTAAAATACACGGGGTGACCGAGTCTTTTTCTAATATCTAACAATATCCCCCTAAGGGAGGTTACCCCAAAAAGTACTAAATTAAGCTCAGCAATCTTGATCATGTGTTCAGCTCGTAGTCTTTGATTCTTCATGCATTGATCTCTTTGTACATGATGTAGTGATCTTTAAACTTAGTTCCTTTGACTTGTGTGATCTTTGAGCTTTCTTTGAGATCATCAGCCATAGTAAATCTCTTAATCATCCTTGTTGTGTTATTGCCTCCATGTAATGTTGTGACTATCGGACCAACATGCTCAAACTTTTCTGGATCATGATAGCATACATCAGAGTTGCAGAAGCTGTGTTGTAGGTCTTTTAGATATCATGATATCTTTGATTAGGAATATTAAGTGTGAGCATGGGGTTGTGAATTGACATGTCGCTTTGCCAGCAGCTGCTACCGTCGAGAATTCCTGCAAGTATATGTTAGTAATAAACAAACAAAAGTGTCTTTGTTCACTTTTATTGAATAAGGTTGCAAGAACCACGGTTCCCCGTTAACAAAGCACAGAGTGAGTGAACCAGTGAATTAAAAACCCACTGATTAATGAGAAATTGATTTGAAGGTCAGTCGCGTGTCACTCAGAAAAGAGTTTTTGTGACACATCAAAGGTTTTATAACATAAAATCAAATTTCATTAGAAACACATTTGTTTTGAAAGATATACACAGTCAATGTGCTTGAAAATTAGTTGTTGAGCACATCGAAAGGTTTTCCAAAAACTATTCGTCAATTCACTGCTTGGAACAAGTTTGATTTCACGTAAGAAAGCGCACCATCGTTGCTTTCAATTGTCACAAGGTTGTTCATATGGATCTCACATGTCACCTACCAAGAGATTGTTTAATGTTGGCTCTAGAAGGATTTCCATCTTCATTGTGAGTACTTTCGTATCACTCGGATGTTCTGGCAATACCATGAGGATAATGCGCAGAACTCTTAAGATCATACTTGTTATCATAGTGTGTGATGAGTAAGCATAGTTTGTATTATTGTCCTAACGAGATTTATAGATGATCTCATGGCTCTAGACTCTATAGTGCACTTTTGGTTTTAGTAGTCGGAGGCTGGAGCAGACTGCCACCTTTTTAATATCGTCTAACTCAGAGTGAGAGAGACGATAGAAATGTATTGATCTCCGTGAGAAATGAAACAAGAATCCTTTGAGGGATCTTGAGTGGCCAGGGAGGGTTGTGCAGCGTATCACTGTGTCCATGATACTTGTCTTCAATGTTAGTAATCAACCATATGATTCTGACAGCATATGTAGTGACCCGGTTTCTGCCTAATATATAAGGAGGGCTGCTTTCTTTTCACCCTTTATCTTAACATTTCTTTTTCATTCTTCAACCCCTTCAGTGCTTACCGAGACTTCATTACTAGTCCCTTGTTGGGTATGTTCCAGTACTAGCTTCATTTCAGTCCGCACTATTCCCTTATTCTCACATTACTCCTTTTGTAATCATACCTAAGGACTTCTACACTAACTAGTGGATTGTCCCTGGGTAGATCCCTCCGGCTCTAGCGGGATCATGGGAACATGTACCTAGCCATACCATCCTTATAACTCTGATAAAGTAAATACATGGTCGGTCTTTTGGTACTGTTCTCTTCATCATAAAACCATTTAAAAATCAATCAAGGTACGGGCGATATAAACATCAAAGCATTAGTATCTTGATTTTTTTATTCATGAAACTGCTCCCCCTCAACATGTGCACCGATCATTGAAAATATTTGGCACATGGAGGGCGGAGTACCTGATTGAGTCTTAAGATCACATTATTATCAAATTTAATATTTAAATCACATTCTCTCTCCTGATCAAAAATTTCAAACCCTTTGAGATTTAGGGTCTCAATTGATTTAAATACGTTAGAAAATTTGGGAGAAAATGTTGTTTGATTAAATACAAGCTGATATTGGAACAACTTAATGCTCCCCCTTAATTTATGAAGGATTCTGTTAGTGTCAGTTTTGATGAGTTTATAAATGATTTGGAGTTTAATGAGAAACTCATGAAAAGTTCATAAACTGACACATAACATCTATTTCCATACTACTTATAATGTACAAGATGTATGTTAAATAACAGATGATATTGACCTTAATGTTGGAATGATGAAATCATTCTATTCTCTTGATTAGTCGGTAGTCAATATCTCTGAACCTTCCACTAAAGAAGCATTCGAGATTCCTAAAGATTCTTTAGATCTTTAACCTTCTACCAAATATCTTGATGAACTATTGATTGTTGTGGTGGAGGTGTTGGTGGTGGAAGTGTTGATGTTGTTTTAGTTGTCACTGTAAAGGTGGAAGGAACATCAGTTGATGCAGTGAGAGCTCTGAAGAAGTTTGTGTTATGCAGAGTATCCATAGAGATCTGAAGATTGGGTTCCTTTGCTTCTTTTGTAGATCTAAGACATGATTACCCTTTCCAATCGGCACCCAGACATTAAATAGCAGAATCTGGTCACCAGATCTTGTGGTAGCAGGAGAAGGAACATGCTCATTAGCCATGTTATCTGCACAATTCTATCAACAAAGATAGGCAGACATGACAGATGTTTGATGCTAGATGAGAATTTTAGCCATGATTGATTGACATGCCATATTTGATTAAGTTGAGATTAAATCATAAGCGGTAGACTTAAATCTTCATCAAACCGCTACCTCATAGCAGTTTGCCTTCTCATATATAAATATTAATATCATAATCAAACCGCTATCAGGAAATTTGTCAAACCGTTGTTTAGCAAAAATGACAAGCAGCTATCAAGAACATTCATAGCAAACGCTATCAGGCATTTTCAAGCAAACAGCTATCAATCACATGCAATTCAATCATATTTCAACTTTTAATTCAGGATCTTAGGGACCTAATTCCAACACAGAAAGTACAATCCTAAGCATAACACGAGTGCGCAATCACTTAATTGACAACAATCAAACTACAATCGACTAGCAAAAATCAATCAACATTCAAAAATCATTCAATCAGATCATACAAATGCATGGGGATCATATTTGAACATCAAACTCGAATCATTTAATCCTAACAACCATATCCCAGTAATTCAAAGTTGGCAGATTTAGTCCCTGGGATTTCAAACTTCTTGTACTTTTGGTATTAAGTATTTAGGGTTAAATAAGATTAGCAAATGGCACAACTGGTCCTTGTAGTTAATTACAACTAGGAAACATTTAGCAAATTGCACATAAGTCTCTAATCTTTCTAACTAATGACACATTTGTCTCTTTGAGTTAGAATAAATTAACCCCCCTTCAAATTATAACCCATTTATAAATACAAATACATTTCCGTTTAAGCTAATAGGATGATTTCATACGTCCATTTGATGTCATAAAATTTGAAAAACACTCTCCTCTAATCGATGACCCATTTTTATTGAAAGAGATTGTAGTCATTGATTGAGGTGTTTCAAATATTTATGAGAAAAGAGAACTAATTTGATTTTCAAAACCAATATTTTTACCACCGTGGTTAACACAATAATTTTTCTTGAATTAAAAAGGCAACAAGTTATCAAAGATAATATACAGTGATTCTTTACTAAATAAAGATGTTTCACACTTGGAAAGTAATTTATTATTTCAAGCCAAGCCAGAAATAAAGTAGGACACATATGAGGAAACAGCTCATAACTTCTACTGAATTTGACAACGTTTCAAGTTTTTCCTATATTCATAAAATACTTTACTCCCACTAGATCTGACAATAGTGTCAGTATTATGTCACTAGTGAAAAGTAAGTAGTACTTTCTGTATCTTTCCAATTCTTGAATGTCGTCACATTATTGCTATTGTGAGTCACATGGACTAGTAAACAAGTACTCAGATATTCAAAGAAGTGTGTTCAAGTTCTAGCCATCTTAGCTACTTATGAACTTGAAAAATTGGCATGCAATTCCTCCTTTAACAGCTCACTTTAAGTCAAGGGTGTATAGTGTTTCTTTCTGATTTAAGGAAATAGCTATAGACACGAGCTCTTTAGTTATTGCCTTCTACAATATTGCAGTGATATTTTCGTCTTCCGATCAAACCTCATAAATATGTCTTGTTTACAACAAGATATTCTATTCTTAGTAGCTATAGACCCAAGTTCTCTAGTTGTCCAAGTTTCTTATTATGATTCAAAGATTTCAAAATCGAATAAGGATATTGAAGCAATCTTGATCGAATAAGAAGTCCAGTTATCTTAACATGAAGTTTGGTATGAGTTCGAATAGAATTTAGGATAATTCTTTCATTCCTATTATAATTTTTTCAAAATGAAAAGTATAGGTGTAACAATTCACATTTTCAGGTCATTTTACGACTTCACTCATTCGATTATTTATTTTTAGGGTTTTACGTGTTCGCTTTAAATTCTAACCGTTTAGCTAAATCGCGTAAACTAAAAATCAACGTTCAACGTAAACGGACATCAAACAAATAAAAGTTTACGTCAAGTAAGTGTTATAAAGTTATTAGGATGATAATTTATAACTTTACGCTTTATGTTTTTATTGGTTACGTAAAACGTCTACGTAACGCAATAAAACTACACTTTTGCATGCATGGCAAACCATAAACCCATTTAAACTTCAACAAATACCCACCATTATACTCAATACCCTAAAAACTCATAAACTTTCACAAAATCATCATCCTAACCATGTATAAGCATAAATCAACACTACACTTCCTAATTAAATCATGTTAACTTTATTTACTTTAAGGTATAAAGGGGTTTAAGTACATAAAGTGTATAGTGTATTCCTAGCTAGCTAATTGTGCATCATTTATTTCTTTAAGCCATGCTTATGGCCGGCTACATACAAGGGTACAAGGACAAGCATGCCAAGCTTATATCAAATCACTTACACACACTTATTACCATATCTTACACAAGTAACCTCATGCCATGCTTATTCTTACACAAGCTAGTGTTTAGGCTCCTAAACTCCATCATTTCCCTCCCTTAACCAGTTATATTCAAACCAAAGGCCAAAAGCATATGTTAACTTAGTTAAGTGGCTTATAACCTTCATGATTTGCTATAAATAGGTGCCATAAAGTAACACTTCACACACTTAACCATTTCAAAGAAAATCAAACACATAAACACTCTCTAAACTCCTATAACCTATGGCTCACATTTTTACATACACAAATCATTCACATTTTGATTTCTCAAGTATTCCAAGTATACAAGGTTTATCACTAAGTATATCTAAGGTGTCTTGGAAGCTTGGTTGGTTGATCATAAGGGTTATACTCAAGAAAGAAAACTAGGGTTTCTTATATAGAAACTAGGGTTTTCTTGATATTGGAAGCTTGGGTTTCTTGAGTATTTAGGATTTAGGCTTTGATTCTCGAAAAACGGCCACAATCTTTGGGGTCGGTTGAGGCAAATATGATATCATCAACATATATTTGACAGGAAGAGTTTGTTGCCTTGTTTTACCTAATTGAACAATGGTTTGGATCGACAAACTATTAGAGAATCCTTTGCCAGAAGAGACTTTGGACAAAGGTGTCATACCATGCCCGGGGAGCCTGGTTTTATACCTATAAAGTGCTTTTCTTAGGACGATAGACATGATGGTGGACTTTCTGGGTCAACAAAGCCTTCTAGTTGGTGGAACCATAGACTTCTTCTTTGAGACTCGCCATTTAAGAATGAACGTTTTCACGTTCCATTTGATAAACTATCATGTTTTTGCTGCTGGGCATTGCAATGAATATCCTGATTGCTTCAAGACGAGATCTGGTGCGTAGGATTCTTCAAAAAATCTAGACCTTCTTCTTGACAAAATCCTTTTTTTACCACAAGACGTTACCTTGTTTCCAAACACATCATGACTCGTCAAGTTTCACCTTATAATCCATTGAGAGCATTAATCATGGCAACTGTCTGGATGGTGTTGTACTAAATTCCCATACGTCCAGTAGATCAAAATTTATGAATTTTATCTTGCATGGCTTGAAAACAGCAGTCGTCAGTAGCTGCAGATTTGAAGTTTTTTCTGTTTTTTACTTTGAGAGTACGAAATTGTAGAAAGACACAATGCATCCGTTTAGCAAGCTATTCCAAGTAGATACCGGTCGTTGAGGGATTCCTAATTAATGTTATCAAGAGGATGCGGAGTCGGTCCATTTCCGAATATGTTCACGAGGTGAGTGGATTGGTTGGTTCTTGGCATATGATTCACCAGATGATTGAAGCTTCAAGAGGTTGGATCTTGGGGCGAAACAACTTTAAACAAAATGGTTGGGATCAGCTGCAGCTAGCAGATTAACTTATGCGTAAGTGCTCACCTGTACACCATTGATGTACCGAAAAGAGGAATGTGATCTAATGGTGATGATAATTGGACTTCCGATGGTGCGGTCGAGATCCATAGAAATAGACAATGATTGGACCTGTAGGAAGACGGTATGTATACATAGGAATAGGATCCTGACGGATCACCGGTGGATTAAAATATTCATCAAACATAGGTTGGGAATAACATCTCCCTTCTATATTTTGTGGGAGGTACATTTATGGCTATAGCAGGATCAGGATAGGGTTCGAGGCCCTGAATTATAGGTCAGCGCGTCAACAGGCTAGGAGCGGGTCCTGGACTGGATTATACAGGAGCCATATGCTCAGTCAGCTCATCTAATTGAACGTGAATAGTTTTCATGATTTGTCAGGTTTGTTTGTTGTAGATTCTGTAACCTTTTCTGCTCGGTGCTATCCAACGTATAATTTCCAATATCAGCGTTGTTGTAGTTTTCTAGATTTCTCGCTGTTCATTTGTAGGGTAACAAATAGCACCAAAGACCCAGAAAAATGTGAGATCAACCTTCTTATTGTATACTAGCTCATATGGGGTTTTGTCGTGACGTGTGTGAATAAGGGAATGGTTTTGGTTGTACAGGCGGTAGCTCAACAGCTTCAGCCCAAAGAAACATCGGTGCCTTAGAAAAGATTAACAATTGTCTGAGCTTGCCTCGAACAAGAGTTCGGTTCGTCTTTTCGACAACGTCGTTCTTGCTGTGGTGTCCTTGGCATGTCTTTTGGTGAAAGATTCATCTCTTTCATAATAATCATATAGCAGTCTTATGGACAATTCAGTTCATTGTCAGTGCGGAATGAATCTTACAGTTTTGTTGTGACCGACTTGTATTTGCTCTGAAAATTTAATGGACAACCGTGGTGTTCAATCCTTTGATCTCAAAAACTTGGACCACGTAAATGAGTGTAATCATCGACGATGACTAAGTTGTATTTCTTCCCATTAATTCTCTTTTTTGCTTCTTAAGTTTGCCACGCATCGGTCCACTTAAAGTCGATATGAAGGATGTTTAGAACTTCCAATTGGGTGTTTTCAGTTTGGGTTGTGGGTAATGCTTTTTTGCTCTTTCCTAATTGACATGCAGAACAAAGGATCTTTTAAAACTTCAATTAGGTAAGCCTCTGACAGGTCTTTTCTTGCAGATTATGATGGTACGAAGTTCAAGTGGTTTTAAACGCCCGATGCCTAATAACCATGAATTTGTGCTTGGAGCTTTGGATAGCAAGCAAATTGGGAGGACTCATCATTTTTCACAGAAATGAGTGTATAAATTAGAACCACTAGGAACGCTTTAAGTTAATTCAACACCATCCGTTATCACGATCATAACAAGAATGCTTTCTGAAGGCAACTTCCAAATACGAATCACAAAATTGTCCGAACAAAACAAATTATGCCCCAAGTCATTCCACGTAATTCACCCTAGGATTACACTATCACCAAAGACATAATCTCCATAACCCTTATAGCACCAATGTGGTCATTCACGAATCTAATTGTCCGATAAACTTTTTCACGAAATTTCATGAGCCTGAGCGATTCCCCAGTCATAGTTTTGAAAAGCCTGAGTCCAAATACCAAAACAGGACGATTTGTACGTCCTGCATTTTAAAACAACAGACAAGATGGAGAGTTTGGAAGTTGGATCCCCAATGTTGTTGGGTTCTGTTGGGTTTGCACGAGCATTGGCTGACTTGCTGGTAGGTTTTAGTGAGCCTAGTTAAAGGCATGATCAACTTAGGGTGAATGTTCTTCTGTGGGTCTCAATTGATAAACCTACTTGTTTAAGTGTTTTGCCAGTTGGTTTTTAATATGTTTTGAAATGTTTAGGTTTCCACACTTGTTTAACTTGCTTAGGTTTCCAAACTTGCTTAACATGACGCACAACATTTTTAACATTGGGGGATGCATTCATAGATTGTAAATAAGTAACCACACACATATCATGAGTAGCGGAAAATAAGCATTTGTTACATGTTGCACACAGGAATGAGAATTCGAATTAATTACAGTTCGTTTTAGAGCTATTACTAGGATTCAAATGACTCGTGGTTTTAAGACTAGATCTATTTGTCCTTGGGTGTTCTTTTACTTTTCTTCAATGTTGTCACTTTAGCTGGGCGGGATCTGATGTTGTCGTGAGTATGTCCTAGGCTGAGATCCGCTAGCTCAAGTGCAAAACTGTTTACTACTGTAAAAGGAGGCACAGGGGACATTAGATCTGCTGAGTGTGATTGGCTTTACAAGTTTGTGTGTAGTACTACTTTGATGTTGAATTTGGTCCTAAAAACTGTAACTTGACTTTTTTTCTAGGGGTATGTGTGCATCTTCTTATCTTTTTTATTGAAGACTCCTTGGGCAGGTACCAAACAATATTCTAAATGTTCCTGAGAATGCTTTAGTGTAACGCAAGCAGATATAAGTGATTATCTTAAAGGTCTCTCAACTTTGGCTTCTTCACTATTTCGACGAATGTGGTATCTACACTTCCCTTAAGATGCCTGAGATAATGTAGATAAATTCCCTATTGTTCCTTATTGCGACTGGGGGATAGGTTCAACATCTATAGCATACTTTTCATGGTGCAAAAGTTACATGTTTAACCTGATTTGTAGTGACACATGAGACAGTGTCTGTAGTTGGAACTTTAGACTCTCATTTTCACTTTTTAAGGGCAGTTATCTGTTCTGTATGCTTAGCAGCGTATTCTTGAACGAACTCATACAATTCCCTTTGTATGGCTGTTAATCTTTGCATGTTTGCCCTAAAAAGCTATTTTGTTCTTGAAGGGACATTAACACTTTTCAGTTAATTATGGAGATATGAAAAGTCTCGGGCCCTAAAAATTAGTGTTCGGTCTGTACATACGGGTTCCTTTAAAGTTGAGATTTTTGCATTTTCAGCTTTTAGATGACTGTTGTCTTTTCTGAAGTGAAGCTTTCATTTTGACCTGATCACAAAACCGGAGATAAATCAGGAGTATCATTAAGGGTGAAGATGGTTTATTCTGAAAACTTCTTTAAGGTTTTGATTCTTTAAACGGTAAGTTTAGGGGATTTACCTCAAGATTGGAAAAAAACGTTTTAAAAGTTTCATTTATTAATTATCCTTATGGATATTATCACGTAAATTAGAAAGCTCTGCTTCAAGTTCCAGACAACGGGCTTTGACAACATTATGGAGCCTATGGCATTTTCATGTAAATTAGATACAGTAAGCTCAGAAATTGATGCAACATAAAAACACTTCTTAGACAAAACCATCAGCGATTAAATTATTACATGTTTCAATTAAGAAGGTTTCTGTTCAATCTCATCATGTTTCATATCATCAAATAATTTTGGTCAAGTTCAGCTTCCAACTCATCAAAGGCATCACTCATTTCTTTAACTTCTTTTGTTAGAGCTTTTTGAATGCCCTCAAAATGTTCTTGAAGAGTTTTGAAAAATGGAATGACCTCCGTGAGGTAACATGTCTTGGTTTGTTCAAAACCCCTTTCCCCTTCAGTGATCCCAGTTGGTGTGATTCTCTTTTTACAGGTTTTCTCAAATTCAGAAAAAAGTTGTCTAAGTGTAAAAATGTTAATTTTCACTTGACTTTTGGTTGGAAGCACTCTGGGGACAAGCATTGCAGGTGTATTTGGAGGATACACAGTCAACGCTTTGATTGGTCTAATGTTCTGCTCTTGAAGAGCTTCAGCTTTAATCTTAACAATATCTTGGAGTCCAAAAATATTTGTTCCGGGGTCAGTTGTTTCTGTGGTGTGAAGGTCGCTAAAAATTCTCTTTCGAGTAATTAGGCGGTGTGATATTGACCTTATTATCCACACATTCATTAGCTTTCATTTTATCATGCATTTTCTTCCTAGAAATTTCAGTAAGTTCTAGGGTCTCCTCCCCGTCACGTACTACGGCCGGTGCATGATTGGGTGTGACAATTACATGACCACTATCTAAGGTAGGATGAACTTATATTGTCTTGTACGATGTTGACATAGGGGTTCTTGTAGCCAATAGCTCCCTTATTCACCTCATCATAATAAGACTAGGTTTACACATTCATGTGAACTGTTTGAATTAGACTGACCTTGTTTGACATAATTTATCCTTGTCTTATCTTTTAAGCTTTTAAGTCCAAAAATTTTCAGGTATTTATTTCTTTCTGGATTAATTCCTTTTTCAAAGATGTTAACTTCATCTACCATTAACTTGTTATGATGGATGGTAGAGGCAATTTGCAATTTTACAGAATGAAGTTCCTTTTTCAAATTCTCTTCCTTAATATTACGGTCACATATAACTATTCTTAGTTGCTCATCAATCTTTTGTTCTCTTTCTGTTAATTCAAACCTGGACGTCTTTCATTACAGTTCAACTTGTTACTTGTATATTGCAATGTTCAGAATTTATGAATAATCAGCTACTGTGTATGTGGTGCTTTTAAAGACAGATCTGGGCTTAGGCCTCAAAGGAAAATCATTATCTATCATCGCGTACATATCATTTGGAACCGTTAGAAGCATTGTTTTTGTTTAAAACCTGTCAACTGCGTTGTCCTTTTACATACTGATCATATGGAGTTCATATTTACTATCATCGTATAATCAGCATGTGATACGCTTTAACAACGTAGCTTGGTCTATACATCGTCCTTGCATCCCGTGTTCTTCATGATGCTTCACAAATCGCATCATGAAAGTGATCATGGTCTTGTACCTCAGAAAAGATGTCTGAAATCATAAGTCGGTCCGAGCTTTATCATACATGGATATCGGTTGATAGATTTCCATAAACATTAGTTTGTGTCATGGGAGCTCATCAATGTCAGAATGTAAAGGCATCACAATCATCAGCTTGAACACATTATTCCACATTGTGACTAAAGTACTGAACCGCGTGCTCATCCACTTCAAGTAGGATTAAGTTTAGGTATAGCTTAACATAGATTAGGTCTTAAATTTCACTTTCTAGCTTATTAGCATCACTTATTTTTGCTGTCAAAAGTCTTTCAAAAAGATAAACAGCCAAAAATAGTACTTAGGAATTTTAGGATTTTAATTAGTTAATTTAGCTTATGATTCTAGATTTTACAACTTAAATAGATAGATTATAAGTAGTTTAATAAGTTCTTAAAGTTTTAGAGTCCAGTTTAGCTTTTTAAGGTTTTTAGCTTATTTGGATTTTGTGCTAATTTGTTTATTTCCTGAGTTTGCTTAATTCATGCTTAATTTCAGTAGCTTAAAAGTACTTCTAGCTTAGATTTCTTTGCATTTATAGATTAAGCTCATCATAAGCTGCCTAGAACACTTTTTGCTTTTCCATTTGAGCTTAATTTGAGTAGGTTATAGCTTATTTAGTGAAACCAAGGCCAAACACCTAGTTTCTGTAACAGCTTTTAGATAAGCTATTTTAGGGCTTATTAGTCAGTTTTAGCTTATGTTTCTTTTGTTAAAATAGCTTATTTTCAAGTCCTTTTTAAGTCCTAATAGTTAGTTTTTCAATAAAAATAAATAAAACAAAAAAAGGGGTTGCCCATACTCGAACCCACGACCTCCCACACACAACACCAATGACTTAACCAGTTTGCTACATTAGCTCATCCATTCACATAACACACAATCAAATACTAGTACACATTTTCATTTCCTTTTTCTATAAAAAGCCGTAGCTTAATAAGCTCAATTTAGGGCTTATTCGTTAAGCATTTTGGTTTTTCTTATTTTTCTTATAATCCTGCTAGTATATAGGACTTTTTCTGAATTTTTTATATTTTTCTAGCTTTTATTTTATTTTTAATCATTTTTCGAAAGTTAAAATCTTATAAAATACATAAAAAATAGAAAAAAGTTTCAGAAAAATACAAAAAAATAATTTTTAGTTTTATAAAAAATAGCTTTAGGTTTACATCCAGAAAAATCATTTTTACACTTTTTAGATCTTAAATTTCATTTTTGAGCTTTTATTTTAAATTTTAAAAATAGGATTTTAAAAATTAAAATAGTTAAAAATAGTTTTCTTTGCTTTTATAATATTTTAGACTTTTCTAAGCTTAAAAATTATTTTTCCAAAATTTTAGTACTTAATTTTCTATTTTCTAGGATTTAATTAGATTAAATCAGTTTTTAATTCATAATAAATTCAAAAATAACCAAAAAAAATGTTTTTCTTTTTCTTAAAATTTTCTTTTGTCCTATCTTAGGTTTAGAAATTTAGTTTGCATTTTTAGGGTTTAAAATTAGTTTTCTTGCTTCTTTGTCGCGTTTTAATGGTTTCCCGTATTAGTTAATTGCTTAATTGTTTTTAATTGTCCAATTTAGTTGATGCTTTAGATTACCAAATCATCAATTTGCTTATTCAAATCATAATCCGGACTTAAACGAGGTTTTAATTTCACTAGTCGTTGGGAAAATGACCCGAGTGATCATATTTGCCCGGTTTAATATACGTATTATATATATTTTTGAGAGTGAATTTTCCTTAGGGAATTTTCTTAATTGCTCTTAAGGTTATATTAGTATATATACTTTATAGTATATAAAACTTTCACACCAATTCTTTACACTTATTTGAACATGAAGTTACATATGTGTCTGATTCTGAGTTGTTGCAAGCCATCAAAGCATAATCTTCATCTTCTTCTGAATGATTTGTCCAATCTACACCTTCTCCATCAATTGTCACCAATGCTTTAGAGTCCTCCTTCTTTCCAGTTCTGCTCCCATCCTTGGTTCCAGAATTCCATGCATCCCTCATGTTATCTTGATTTCCCTTGATTCTACATTCTCTAGCAAAATGCCTTGTCTTGTGGCAATTGTAGCATTCAACTTTGGTTTTATCAAAGCCAACTGGTTCTTTTGCATTAAATTGTAGCTTTCTACCAGTCTTTTTGTAAAACTTTTTCATTCTCATTGAGATCATGGCTACTTGCCACTTCAAATCTATTTCTTCTAGGTCATATTCATCAATCTGTTCCAAGTCCTCATGATCCAGTTGAGGGCAACTTAATTGATTAGTAAGTAATGAGTATGATGATGTTTGTTCATACTGTGAGTTTTGACCAGAAGGATTGGGAACACAATAAGTGGTACTAACTTCATTAGTACTGCTGGTGTTCTCAGAGACAAATGCTACATTTTGCGGGCTAGAGGATGATGCAGTAGTGCCTTTTACATCACTCTCAAAGACTCTTAGATTATTGTACAAATCATCAAAGCTGAGATTGTTCACTCCTGGTTTGGTCCTCATAATTAAGGAAGCTTGTGACCAGGCAGAAGGTAGAGATCTTAGGAATTTTTGATTTGCATCCTCAGTGGATACACCTGCTCCATGAATCTCTAATTGACTCAGAAGACTTTGGAACCTGTCATAGCCTTTGTGAAGCCCTTCTGTGTTGGATACAGAGAATCCTTCAAACTGTTGCTTCAAGATATACTTCTGCATCTTCTTGGATTCGTCATTTCCACCAAATCTAGATTTGATGGCATCCCACATCTCTTTTGCATCAGTCATCTTATGGAATTTAGCAAGATGATCTTCTGGTAGAGCCATAAGCAAGGTGGTCCTTGCTTTTCTCTCTCTTTCTCTGGCTACAATTTCTTCTGCAGTTCTGGGAGGCAAAACCTTAATTTGTCCTTGTGTATCTGTAGTGATTGATACAGGACCATTCCCATTTTGTATAACCTCCCAGATTGGATAGTCTGTATGGGCCAAATAGTGTTCCATTTTCATAGCCCATATATCATATTCTCCTTTTTTGAGAATATGCAGCTTGATGGTTGATACTGTATAAGGAGTTTGTTGTGTTGGTGTTTGTGATGATAATGGTGGAGGTGGTGGTGGAATTTCATCTTGTGATCCAGACATGTTTAGTTTTGAAGGATGAAGGTTTATAACTGGATTAGTTTGTTCTTCTTATTCAGAGTTTCTCACAGGCTCTGATACCACTTGTGAGTCCCTTGTTGAATAGATCTCTACAACCTATTAAGGATGATAGCCAAGATGTATAAATACAATTGACTATGTAGAAACACTGATTATGAATACTATGTGTTAATGCGGAATCTTAACACAAGTACTAAGAAGAACAATGAAAAACTAAATAATAATTTCTATTAATCTGCTTAGAGTGATTACAGATTACTAACTATGAGATATGACTTTGTATGAGATATATTGAGCTTGTCTCTCTAACTATGCCAAGAGGGATCCTTTTATAGACCAAGGATAAACCCTAACAGGCTTACAAAACGCGTACATATCTTTTCCTAAAATATCTCATACATATCTCTTAAACAGTACTAACTAATTTCTACTATTGGTACTAACTAACTAATCAGTACTTAATATTTTGTACTGTCAGTACTAACTATAACTATCAGTACTAACTATTAATACTGTCGGTACTAAGTTAGGAAAATGTAATTCCCAACAATCCTCCCTTAAACATGAATGTTGAACTCTTTTAACTTTATGTTTCTTCAGATTTATCTTCGTTAGCTCATAGAGGATGTATCCAAACACTTTAACATTTCTTGATCTTTTAAACACTATCCATCTTCAGCAGCAACTTTGTCTTCTCAGCAACACAGCAACATCTTTTCAGCAACAATCCAACTAAGTTGGCTTTGTAGTTTTTGGCAAACTACCAGCCATAAACGGATTTGATGTTCCTTTACCAGTAGCCGTTTGCTCTGGGATAGTTAACTCTTTTACCTACTGCGTTTGTAATTCATCTAAAATTGATTATATTTTATATTTACATTTAATTATTACTTATACCAGGTTCGAGGCATATTTGAAACTTGCAAAAACTGAGCTATAATCGAAGAAGATCACGACATTTTTTAAGTTTACGATAAGTAAACCTGTGATACAATGTATTTTTGATAAAAGTTATTTTAATAAAAATCTCACTATTTCAGATCTGATAAGGGATTGGGAAATATTATATAAAGCTGTACTTTTCATGACAAACCAAAACTTGTAAGATAACACGAAAATAGGGATTTTGAAATGATGTGATACTTATTTTACAATTAAGTTTAAAGTTATTTTTAATAAAGTAAAATTTATAAAATATGTTACTGTTCACTACATAAACTGTGGGAATTTATTTTTCCTAAACATACAGAGCTTTTAATTGACGAAGACACTTGGACATAGGAATCACTAAAAACCGAATTAAAAACGAATGAGATACAATTAAAAATACGATTTCAATCAATTAAAGTTATAAACACAGTATTTTCTTTTTAATCTTTTACTTAGTATACTGTTCTTTAATCAGTACCTCAACCATATTATTACAAATTATACAAAATTGGATTAGACTTTTCAAGACAATCCATACATATAGAGAACTTAAAACGCGATAAAAACGAGAAAGATATGACTTTTTACTTCAAAAAGTAATTATTTATAAATGTATAAACTTATAAATGGTAATTTCCAAACAATAAAATTATTTATATAATGAAATCATATAAAAGTAATACATCAAGTGTCCTTCATTAAATATCAATTTTGGGACAAAAAATAACACTTTATTTTACGGTACGAATACAAATGCAGTTTATTTACAAGTACGTATTTGATTTTTAATGTCAACATTATAACTAAAACTAAAACAATTTAGGTGGTGGTGTACTATATTTTGATATTAGTATTATTAAGTACTTTGTACTCATACGACCTATATTTAATTAGGTTGCATTCGGTCTTATCCGTGACATTTCCATTCACTTGATTCATATACATCAGTTTATTCACTAAGGCGAGTTCATAGCCCCATGATTTACTATATCAATAATTTATAACTTTTGGGATGAGAAACATGCATTGTTTTATAAATTAGACGCAAGTGTACATTTTATCATGATTATGTGTTTGTCTAAGTAGCGATAACCCACTGTGCCCATTATCATGAATTGTCAATTACTTTGTGTGTGCGCGAATGTTATAAATAGATCTATTTGGGATTGACATCCCCATCCGGGTGAGTAGCTCTCACTGGTGTCACGGAGTGAACCAACGGATATATACCATGTCGGATTTGGGATGTTTAGGGTTGAACATCATCACGGGCAATGTGGCAATATTTATATTGCATTCATACATGTCGAGCTTTAGTGTCATGAACTTAGGGAAACGTAAATACATTTTGTGATGGGTGTACATGTTGCATAATCACGAGGAAATCTTGTGGTCCTACATTATATTTACATAAACCTATGAATTCACCAACCTTATGTTGATGTTTTAAAGCATGTTTTCTCATGTCAATGAGGTACGAGGTGCTAAGGATACATTGGGGATACTCTTTTGGGGAGTCATGCATAAAAGATTTGGAGTCATTACATCTAGGGATATTTGTTTTGATCTAAAATACTTGTCATCAAATGTTAAACAATTTAAGCCGTTGTGCTTTGTATTAAACAATTTCAATAAATCCAATTTATCGTATTTTTAAACGACTCTTTTAGAGGTCGTTCTCATATCTTGTACTATTGATCTATGAAGTAACGCTCCCGGACACATTATTCCGCTGCGACCCTAATTGGGGGTGTTACATGATCCATTTGAATCATAGATGGGAGCTGTGTTAGTCTGAGTACCCGATGTCGATGCTTGCTGCAAATTAGCCACTACGATGCAGTTCACATTGACTTCTTCAATCGCATCAATATCACCTGCAACAGCCATCAGATCAAATTCCTCAACTTAGAGTTAGATCCCTGTTTCTTCTTTTTAAGCAATCAACAACTGAGTCTGAAGATAAGCAACATCCCTTCTCCTTAGTCTGACTGTGCAGTTCCTAGCATAATGGCCTTATCCTTTGCAGTTGTAACACCTTATCTGATTACTATTGTTCCCATTACCATTACCCTCAGCCCGTGCTGCTACAACATTACCATTCCCATTCTGATTAGCATTCTCATTTTCAATCCCTAGACAACAATAAGCCCATTATGATTCCCAACATTCTAAATACCTGAATTTTGAACTGCATTCTGCATAACCTGAGTCTCTACATTCTGCATTGCATTATACACATTTTGATTCCCTACAATCTGCCTTGCATTGTACCTAATCTAATTTCCTGCATTTTGCCTAACATATTGTCTAATCTGATTCCTACCATTACCCCCAACCATCATCTGTCTGTCTTGACCTATATTCATACCTGGTTGTGCAATCTGCCTGTTGCGTGGGTTTGATGAAATTATTAGGTTGTTGTTTGTTGGTGTAGAGTAGTTGATATATGTTTAAATACACATACCATTTTCTATATTAAGCGGACCTAAATAACTAAAAACATACCAAAAATACATTGT
>BQNB010119278.1:0-17784 GCA_026074375.1 Tanacetum coccineum
AGATCTTCATAATAATGGCTAATACCCGAAGGTATTAGCCTTCAAACGTCATAATAAATACAAGAGTAATAATTTAGCCAAGGTAAACTAACCGAGTTAACGAATGATACCAAAAACTAAATTATTACAAAAGTATATGGAATTACACAATGTCTCCTATGGAATTGAATACGTTGCTCGGCCTCTTCTGATCTTTTTCTCCTGTGAAAATCGAATTTAGTGGTTTAGGTACCGAGAATATGATTTAGAACACTTAAAAATCATTTTTGAGTTTTGTATTTATAGGGTCTGGAAGTCAGTTGGATACGGCGTATTGGGGATTTCTTGGAGTAAGGACCACGTTTGATATCTTCTAGAATATTATATTGATTCCATATCTTGAATACGGCGTATTGAGTCCTCTGGATATGACGTATTGATCTTCATTCCTTTTGTGGTCTTTGGTGAGTGCAGGCACGGATACGTCGTATCTTCCTTGATGGATACGATGTATTGGTCTTCAGAACAGTAATCTTTAAAATATCTTCATTTAAGATCCTGAATGCGCGCCTTTTGCTAAGTTTCACCAATTACTCTATAATTACTGCAATTCTCAAATATAAATGATCAAGTAACAATTCTTTGCAATAACTATACAAAATGGGTTAATATCATGGGATAAATGATGCTATAAAATAGACGTTATTTGATGTCATCACTATCAACTAAGATAAAATAAAAGACTTGGGCCCACCACTCACACCATTAAGAGGAAGTAAAGGAAAAAGAAACACCCCCTAAGTCTATTTTAACCCATATAAGGTATGTAAGTATTTAGTATGATTGAATGGTATGTGTTTTAAGTGTAATGTGCAAGTGTTGATGAAAAATCATCTTATGAGCTAATTTGGATGCGATTGATGCTTATATGATCAATTGATATATGCTGTTGTATTATTGCCTATTTACTTACTAGGCGTTTCGCATACCGTTATAGTTGTTGATGTCTTTGTGTAGGTTGTTCACGATGTGAGTAAGTCTTGGAGTAAAGACCTTTGGTTAGATGTAAAAGGTTTGGAAGCGAGCCTTTGGTGAGATGTAAATGAGTTTGGAAGCGAGGTTTAGACTATGCGTAGTGAGCTTTGTAATAAATACTCGAGCCTCGAATCGATTTTGAACCCTCCAATTGTTGTGAAATGGTTTGTAAATAATTATTGTCCATGTCCATTTTTTGATCGTCTTTGTGTATTATAGTGTATGCAAACTGTTCAAAAGATGAATGTAAAGTGGGTCAAAATGGGTGTTTGACAACCCCCGTAAAGTATGCTTTCATAGATCATTTAGACCATGTATGCTATCGAAAATGAATTTATATGTTATGCTAATGATTTCTGGAAAGTCTCAGGTCGTTTCGAGTTATATAAGTCGTTTTCCGAAAAATTATATCAAGTGTTTAATTTTAAAAAGTGCAGATCGAGACCATACGCCCGTATGGTATACGTACATACGGGTGTATGCTCCAAAATGTGATTTTGACAGAATATGTGAAAGGACCATACAACCGTATGATACTTTAGCAAACAGCCGTATGCTCCAAGAATTACCATACAGCCGTATGGTATTTATCATACAGTCGTATGGTACTTTTCCAAATTTTAGTCATTTTGTTTATTTTGTATAAAATTAACCGTGACTCGTTAGACGTCGTGTCACCCATCATTTTGAAGGTAATCGGGTCTAGTTTCATCTAAAAATACTTTGAAAGTCCAGTTTTTATCAGAAAAATAAAAAGTATAGTTGGGAAGTAACGAAAGGTCATTGCGGGTCATATCTTGTGTTAAAAAAATAGAATCATAAAAGGAGCGTTTCACTATAAATCACATGCGAGTGATTTTATAATGTAAATTACCAATACCCACAAAAAGCTAAAGTATTTCGTTCAACTTTGATGAATTAACTGCTCTAGTATAAAAGTTGAAATATAATGTGTTATATATGATTGAAAAGCTGTAAATGTCTACTTTTTAGAAGAAAAAGAAAACAGTAAACTTCTAGAACTTCGTAGAAGAACTTTTAAATTAGTGTCAAAATACGTGTAATTTATCATGCAAGTTTCAACAATGCAAATTAAAAGAAAACGCGAAAAAATATAATATTTTTTATTTTTTTGAAAATATATATCGAAATACCCATCTATAAAAACATAATTAAATGTTGGTCGTGATGCTGTAATCATTTTAGCTTAACGATGGACGATTTTTGAGATATTTATTGTATTTTTAAAGAAAATGGGTAGAAGTGATTTTTTTATTTGATCAAAAACTTGTATGACTAAAATCGATCCCTTAATATGCAACATTTTTATTGGTATCTAGATGAATTATGTTCACTTTATTCATAATTATTTTATATGTATTTGGCTTGAATCTTAAATTCTTCCAAGGCATTAATCTGTATAAATCCGAAAGGATGTTTGACCATAACTTTAGAGGATCTTTTTCCAATCCGAAATATTTGATTACTAATCCTTAGGTAACTTTCAGATTTTCTTAGTTTAGTTAGATTTTTATAAGAGTCAAGATCCAAGAGTTGTATGCTTGTGTAGCAAGAAAACTTAGCACATTCGACAAAAATGTTTCTAATGTTTCTTTGTTCACAAAGAAGTTAAGGAAACTTAAAATCATACTATCTCCGTCTCAAAATAAGTGTCCAGTTTGACTCTGGTTCAACTTTGACCTTAACTATTTTTGTGTGTGTTATATAATACTTGATGAAAAATATATGAATGGATTGGATTTTAAATGTATTTTTCATTGGTATAATTTTCATCAAGTATTATATAATACAAAATAAAATATTTAAGGTTAAAGTTGAACCGGTTTGACTCAGAAAAGTCAATTGGAACACTTATTTTATGACGGAGGAAGTATTACATAAGAATAATAAAACAACAGTTGACTACTAACATTAAAATGTGTCTTTTTCAATATCAATCTAGCAGAAAAGAAAAATAATCTTTTTATAAATAAACCATTAATCATAAAACTAAGAAAGTTGGAAGTAAGAAAAAAAATGGGGAAATTGTGCTGAATAGGAAGAAGATAGAAACCTATATAATTTGACTTTGACCATACTTTCAAATTTTGACCAAAAACAAAAAGAAATATATGGGTCAACAGCATACCATATGATATGACACCACAATAACATGTTTAGGCAACATATATGCAGCCATGATTTTCTTTGACACAAGCCACTTGACTTGCCTAACTAATTCAAGTTCAACGTCCCAACATGAATTTATAAAAGTCCCAAGTCCTAACAGCCAATTTCTGAATTATAGAGGATGTATCTATACATAAACCCTTTTGAGACTTTGACTTCACATAGATCCTCATAATTCATTAACTATACCTTTATGCTAATTTGAGTAGAGTGACTGACTTCTAAAACTCATCATAGTCACGATATATTATGCGTTCGGTGATTATATAGATGGGTTATAAGTTTTTTATTAATTTTTGCTATTTGCTATGTTAGTATACGAGTTATCTAACCAACAAGGCTAGCTCAGTTGGCCACCAAAATTTCTTGGAGAGGGGATGTTTGGCTAGGGGAGGTCTCGAGTTCGAGTCTCACCCGGGACTTTTACCCCTTCAGGCGGAATAGGAGGAAATACATGCGGGTTCAGGGTACAACATACTGCCCAATTAGATGTCACTGCTCGACCTGAACCACTAACAACTAACAAGCCGTTCTAAAAAAAAAGTATACGAGTGATCTATAAATTTAAAAAGTTATGGGCCACTTTCTAGTTGTCTAAACTTTAAAGCAGGGGTGAGCACGGTCCGAGGACCGGACCGGACCGGACCGAAGACCGAAATGGTCCAAAACGTCGGACCGAGGACCAGACCGAAATGGTCCGGTCCGGTCCGGGTCAGTCCTACAAGGCATAATCGCCGGTTTTTTTGTAAGACATAATGTATTTTTATGTTAATTAGGAAAGTTTGTGTATATTAATTATACATTAACCTCTGCCCAATGAGCATTGGTTAGCAAAACCCATAAAAAATAACAACTCATATCCAATTTCATATCTCAAATTATAAACCAAACAACTTTAATGGTATAACAAATATTTACTTTTAAACTTTTCTTTCAATCCATTACCAAATCCAAATCCGATTCTAATCCCACTTACAAACCAAACGGGCCCTTAATTAATAGTCAAGTATAGAATTATTAGTTTACAAAAAAATAAGAAAAAGAAATAAACTATGATTATATATTTTTTTAAACTGTTAGTTTTAGATTCCCGCCCGCAATAGTATTTTACATGAGTCCTATTAAAAGAGTATTAACATAAGTTGTACTAATTTGGTTTGCCAGAGTTTGATCTACTTGTTTAATTGTTTAATAAATAAATAAAACATTATAAACCGCAAAAATAACAATAAATATTGTTTTTTAATAACAAATATATAATTTATGGAGTATTTATTATATAAAATTTAAGATTAATATTTTATCAAATTTAACCCTTTAATTTTAATTAATCATCTTTTTTTTAAAGTTTTTTTATTGTCAATTTACACAAAATCATTTTAGTTTAATTCCACATCAAATTAAAATACTGAATTTGTTAGTATTTTAAAATTAACCATTAAATTTTCAAGAATAACCCCTCTTTTTGTTTATTTTTTATTTTTGCAATTTTGACATATATATTTTTATCAAGGTTATAAATAGCGTGAAGCGTGACGTAGCGGCATAGCCAAGCCTCAAGCTTTAGCGTGAGGCGTAGCGACATGGCGTTTTTAAGGCGTGAGTTAAGGCGGCAAAAAATATTTATAGATTTATAGATTATATCATAGTTTAGAATAATATGAGTAGTAAATATTATTAAATTCAAGCATCAATCCAAAATATTAGTAAATCCAAGCATCAATCTCAAATTTTAGAAAATCCCTTAAGCATTTCAAAAAAACTCGCCACGCTATGCGCTATAGCGCGCTTTATCACGCTATATGACGCTATATTGCACGCCACGCCTAGAGACGACGCCTTAGCCTGTTTCGTAACGTGGAGGCCACGCTTCGCACTATGACGACGCTATGACGCCGTTATAGCGCGCTATTTAGAACCCTGATTTTTATGTATTCTTTTTAACTTGACCAAAAATTAATCAATGTTAAGAAAAACTGGATTTTAACTTTTCAGTTGGTCAATAAAGGGCCTTGATTTTGAAATTAAGAGATGTGAAACATCTATTTTTAAATTTTTTGTTATCCCTTGTTATAAAAGAGATGTGGTTTTTTTGAAAGAAAAATTATTTTAGACGAAGAGAGTATTGGATACATAAATAATTTAAATTTAAATGTATTACCAAAATAAAGACTATGCGACTTCAAAACAATCCCATAAACAAGTAACTTTTTCATGACAAAGTGTTTCTTTATTTTTTGGACTACATGAAACAAAATGTACTTTTGCACTTTCCTTAACCAAATCAACCCGATAAATATCAACCCACCGACCCACTAACATAACCAGAGTTAAACCCGTACAATAGAATAGAATAAAACAAAAAGTAAATTGCAAAAATCGTCCTTTTGATTTGGAAAAAAATGCAAGTTAAGTTCTTATCCTTACGAAAGTGCATTCGTCATTTTTTTGGGAAACTTAAAGGTACTTTTGGTCTCTGGCCAAAATTAAATGGCTAAATTACCTTCGCAGAGATCAAAGTGAAAGGAAAACCAAAAAGGTTTGTTTAGTAAATTAACTTTAACTAGGGACTAAATATACACTCGTAAGTTCGTTACACTGTAACCGGGCCGAACCGACCTTATTCGGTTCGGTTTTTGGTTTTCTATATTTATTTCGGTTTGGTCAGTTCGGTTCGGTTCAAAACCGACACTTATTCGGTTCGAACTAACGAAACCGAACCGAACCGAACCGAACTTATTCTGTCTTTTCGAATTTCTATAGTTTATACTCTGTTCGTTCTCGATTGGCATTTACCACTTATTTGATATCGTCCGTCCTCAGTTTTTTATCGGTCGGGTCGGTTTCTGTAACCTCTGACGTTGAGTGCACTTTCGAAAAGATATGCCGAATCTGAAGTTTGACCAAAAGACAGGGATAAATTCTGCAATTTAGTCTAAAATAAAAGAAAGAAAAAGAAGTCCAAATTCCCCCTTTTCTCATTTCATACGGAGGAGAATTTCTTCGTATCATTCATTTTAATCAAACCCTAAAAGTAAGCTTCCTTCCTTCATTTTAATCATACGCTTCATTCCTTCATTATAAGTTTTATCTGATTTACAGGTTTTTAATTGTTGGTCAATTTTGAGCTATTTTAGATGTTAATTGATTATAAAATATCGCGTTAGGCTTAGGTTTATCGCGGTTCTAGTTGGATGTATGTTTATGTTGAATGTTAGTTAATTTGGATTTATGTTGATTAGGTTGTAATACTTTTCGCTTAGGTATGTTGGAGGATCTTATATTAAGTTTTTGTTAGGTTTATGTTACCATCTGGTTTTTGATACTGTTACTTTCATGTGTCGATTTTGAGCTATTTTGGATTTAAATTGGTTAGGTTTTAATAGTTTTTGGTCAGGTGTTGTATACGGTGATATATGTTGGTTTGTTTTAGGTTTATGCTTTAATTTGGCTTTTGGTAGTGTTAGTTTCATGTATGCTTATGTTACTACTAGGCGTGTACCCGTGCATAGCCACGAGATTTTATAACGGCAAATAGTTTTAGTTTAGATATTGTGAAAGTTTTTTGTATTGACGTTGGCAAGTCTTCATCATCATCCGAGATAACAACAACATCATATCGAGATTGAGAGCGGGATTGGGATGAATTTGTAAGAAAGAAAAAAAATGGTAAAGATTCAGTAATTTCAGAAACAACATTATGGGACAACATTTTAGGCAAGACATAAGGGCATGATACTAATTAACTTTTCTCATTTTAAGAGTTTTTAAGTTTTAACATTTTCTCTTTATACATAGACATATAGTAAAGATTATGGCTAGATATATGGTCTCATAAACTGTGCCGTAACAATTAAGAGCAACAAACCATTGACAAATGGTTGTTTTGGCACAGTTTATGGAACTGTATATTTAGCCATAAGTCTCAAAGTTCAGTACCGGATCAATCAATGGAAACATATACTTGCTTTTTGTTTGTTTTTGTCAACCGTTTTTTTAATGAGATTCTATGTTTATTGTTGTTTCTTGCAAATTAGTAAGATGTATACCACTTTTTCTGTGTAATGCTTTAATGTGACTTTTTCCATTTGTTATCCTTGAATCGTTTCATGTGAGTTCATGATTATGTCTAACAGGAATACATGATTCTAACAAATGATGATAACATAGACCTTCACTTTTAAGATGTATATTCAGTAGAGTGTTTTCTTATTTTTTTCTTACCATTACTTATTTGTTAAATGACATTCAAATATGCTGTAAATTGCTTCTTTATCTGTGACGAAGTATATGATCTCTTCGCTAATTTATTTTACTAACATTGATATTCTCTTGAACTTCTTAACTTTGTTTTTCAGGTGCTTGTTGGTTGTGTTAGCGGTTGTTTGATCATCACTTTCTTTTTGTAAACGCACGAAGCAAACCCTAAGGAAAGAAAGAAAGAGATCGAAGATGGTGTTTTACTTTAAAGCTAGGCCAGAAGCTGGAGACTACACCATTTTCATGGGTCTTGATAAGTTTGAGAACGAAGAACTTATCAAATAGATCAAACGTTTCCCTAAGACATCTGGTATATTATACATTCCTTATCGTTCAATTTCTACAAGTCTTACTGTTTAATCTGTCCATTTATTCCTTTTTACATGAAAATGGTTATTTTATATGTGTGCAAGTTTTGATTTATGTGCTTCATCAACTAGAATGAAGAATACGGGAATAGGAATCCCGTGATTAAGCTTTCATTAATTGAGTTTACTACACACAGACACACACACTAGTAGGTGTTTACAAAGAGATATGAGAGGGAAAAACTTACCTAACTAAAGAAGTTATATAACCACGGGAACCACACCTAAATGATGACATCAGGAAGCGACAAAAAAAGTAGAAGTGCTATTTTCTAGGATTAATCTTGTAAAATGTATTCAAGACCTTTTGAGCGGTAGTAGCTTTTTCTTTAGGCAAAAAGGGAACTTGGTGAATGTACTAATGGATATTCATGTAGTTGAACACTTGAATTAGAGAAGAGAAATTACTCATCATTGATGTTATCAAGCCTTTGATTTCCATGTTATGTTAAGCTTCAAGTTGCTAGCAAACCCAACTATTTATAATTTTTTTAAACATACATGGCTAATCTTAAGTCTCTTGTGAGAATAGTATACAAGACCAGTTCCCTCCTTTTTTTCTACATCATGAATCGTTCAAATCCTAAGGTTAACCTCAATATTATGTTTGTCAAGTTCTGCAAAATATCTGCATTTTTTTTGTTTCCATTCTGTTCTGTACTTTTAACTATTTAAGTCTTATATTCTCGGATAAGGAAATGTTAGACCCAGGGATAGAGATACTGTTATTGTCTGAGCTGTTTGAATTGAAGATATTAACTGATTTAGTAGTGGTAGTAGTGTTAACATTCAAAAGACAATGAGTAGGCTAGTTTTTACATCAAGCTTTAAGAGTAGATTATGAATTAGGAAATGAGTTTTACTTGCTACTCAATAGGCTAACTAAGGGATCTTTGGGTTCATGTTTTCGGTTATGTGTATAGTTAGATGATATAATAGGTACTTATGTGGTTTTTAAGTTTGGTATACGATGTTGTAAAGATAAGGTGAATGCTTGGGCTGATATGGTTGTTCTGAGTAGTGGATCAACATATTCATATATGTTAGTATAAATTTTGTATACCCGTGGAGTGAGGAAGTTAGGCATGTACAGGTCATCCTTAAATGACATTGGGTGGCAGTGCTTAGCAATAATTATAGTTTTTCATCTCCACATCTAGTTACAATAATGTTGACATATGACAAATACATCAGTATGTGAACTTGGGCTTATGTTTAAAGATTATGGGACACATATGCCACAAATAAGATTTTCTAGTGTGCAAATCTGAATAACATTACTATGAATGTTTCAGATTAAGTTTTCTTTTTTTCTTCCCTGAAAGCTTTGCAAAATATAAGGTGGAAAAACAAACAAACATGTATAAATACCAAGGGAAACATCTTATTAATCAAGTAATAAACGTATGTCATGGCCAAAAGTTAAACTACATAAACCTAAAAAAAGTTAGCTAAAAACATGTAATCATAAACATAACCATCATTCTGAAGTCTGAACGTCTTGCATCAGAACAGTGCCAACTTCAACACACATCAAATTAAAAGATGACAAGTTGAGTAAATCATCATATTATCTGACATACCCTCACCCATATAAAATTATCCATTATGAAAGGAATAGTTAAAGATACACTTTAATGAAGGGAAACGGAGACATATGTGAACTATGTTGCACGGGGACGGATACGGAAACGGGACGGGGACGGGGACGGAAACGGGTACTTAGAAACGCCAATATCCCAAAAATCAAGAAACGGGTACGGCCAGAAACGTTTGTGTATTTTATATATATTTATTTATAAAATAAATAAACATCAAACGGGAACGTGGTTCGCCATGTCCTTAAAATTCGGCACGAGAGGTTCGTTTTAAAATATTTTATATAATTTTATATATATTTATTTATAAAATATTTTATATATATTTTGGTTCGTTTCGGTTTGGTTCGGTTCGATGTACTATATAATTCGGTACGAGAGGGGTAGGCTCACTTCGATTCTCTTGGGTTCATTTCGATTCGATGTACTATATAATCTCCCTACCCGATTTAGTACAACATACCAAATTAATAGTATATAATAATATTAAGTTCTTGATTTATATACATTTGAATAATAGATGTATACTAATACAGTAATAGATAGATGTATATTAACTTACTTCATATAAATAAACTACAATACTTACTACGTAATAGATAGATGTATATTAACTTAGTACCTATCATATTGTATATTAAGAATGACAATCTTCAAAAAAAACCACCACTCACAAAGTCAAAGCAAAGTTAAAAGTTATTTAATTATTTGTTTCTCTCTCTCCAATCAATCTCTCTTCTTCCTCACTCCTTCTTCCCCAATCTCATCATCTTCTTCCACATGAACACCATCAAGATAATTAATTTTTCAGTTTCGCAACCATCAGAAACGCGTATAAAAGGCCTAGAAACGTTTCCCCAACGTTTCCTGCTACAAACCAAACGTATCCAGTAGACATGAAACGTTTCCTAAATCTCAGAAACGTTTCTGACGCGTTTCTGGACGTTTCCAGGCGTTTCCCGTTTCCGAAACGTTTCCGGTACGGGAGACGTCACCCCGACGGCGTTTCCGTGCAACATAGTATGTGAAGAAAAGATTTAAGCTGTGTTCAAATTTCTTATCATAGTTGAATAATGATGACTCTTGAGAAAGACTTATGTTTTTTTTCGCAGAACCTAACCTTTGGGCAACTTTTTTTGTCAGTTGATTATTATCACCTTAATCTAGTTTGTCATACAGGGTTTTTTTGGTACCGCAGGTTTCACGTGGATAAAATGTCTTCTGCCCACGTCTATCTGAGGATGCGCAAGGGCCAGACGATTGATGACATATCCGAAGGGGTTCTTGAAGATTGTGTGCAACTTGTCAAAGCAAATTCCATCCAAGGCAACTAACCTCCTCATGATCACACTTACATTTTTTGTTTGTTTGAAATATATATAAAGATCACCTATGTCTTGTTTTTAAACATGCGTCACCTATTTCTTCTAAACGTATCTCTTTATCACGACTCTTACAAGTTGAGTCATTAGGGTGAAATTCATGATTTCGAGTCAAGAGTCTGGTCATGAGTCGACAACTATGGAAGCGGGTCCTGTTAAAACAGCTTTAGTTCAAACTGGGTGGACCTGCCAACCCTTTGAATTCCATAAATAAGTAATATTATTAATTATGATAGCAAAAAAACCGTTACTAAAATGTTGATTTTATCTTTCATAAAAGAAATTGGGAGTTTTATTAATTTTACCTATCTGACTCGTGATAATTAGATTACAACTTTCATGCATAAGTGGGTTAACTTTGTCCCCTCCTCTGTACTGTATGGTGATATTTCTGTGGCTGATGGCTGATGCAGGAAACAAAGTGAACAACATCGATGTTGTTTATACTCCTTGGCAAAACTTAAAGAAAACTCCAGCCATGGATGTTGGTCAAGTTGGTTTCCACAACAATAAAGCAGTGAGTAACACCTCTGTTTTGCTTTCTGAACTGTCATTCAGTTGTCACAGCAGAGATTGTTATATGTGTTCAGGTGCGCACTGTGAGAGTGGAGAAACGAATTAATGAGGTTGTTAATAGACTCAACCGTACAAAAGTCGAGAGGAAAGCTGATCTCAAAGGTACACACACACACAAAAACCAACTTCTAAAAACAGAATTCTAGTGACAAAATTAGGAATCAACTAGCTATTGCAACTTTTTCTTGACATCTTATAATTTCATTATCCATGTGTGTAGCTGAGCGTGAAGCAGTCAATGCAGCAGAAAGGGCAGAGAGGAAGCAGCTGCTGAGAGACAAAGTAAGTCTATCTGTTTAGTTATATCTTTGGAACCTTTGCTAAAATTAACGGGTTGGGGGGCCAAAGCTCTAATTTTATTGCATCCAACCTTTAAAGTCATTCAATATTAAAAATATGATAATATCTGTGAAATAATGTAGTACGACTTCTAATTAAATTTTGACTTAATTCACTTGTTAATTAGTTAAATTGGTTATAGAATAAAAGTTTTTTGGGTTGACCGACCTGTTTTAACTGCCTGTACAGATGTACTGCATTCATCACGGATACAGGGTGTTAGAGATTTAGTCTCTCTTTGTTTTAAAATATTAGCTTGAGCTGTTCATTGAATTAAACTTCAATCAATTATAATTCAGTTAAAATGCCATGTAGCTATTTTCTAATATGGCTTTTGTTTTACTTTATGCACTGGCGAAAGAATTGCCAATGAATTTGTTGCTTTATATTCCATGGCCAGAATGGAATGAAATAACAAGCCATGCTTGATTATTTGTGTCAAAATGGTGGATACACTATGACACAGGGTACTAACCACAATTTGTATAGCCCTATCGTCCAAGAGTCAAATGGTTTGGTGGGTTAAATAGGTAAAATATGTTGGTGGGTCGACTAACTCCTATAAAAATGTGAAAATAACTAAAATTCTAATTGAATGCTTAAATAACCCAAAAAAAAAAAACTAGAATCAAAACTATCATTTAGTCTAACAAAATAGGAGTACTGAAATCTTAAAATTCCCCATAATCAGTACTCGCAACTATTACTTTCTTTATTGTAATAAGCTAAACAAGTTGGTTGGTGAGGCCTGAAGTGACCTGTAGACTTGATGAGTTACTCGCATCCACCATCACATTTGAACCCATAATCCAAACCTGTTTATTTTGTGTTTGGTCTGTATATTCTTCTTGTCTTTATGAATTGCCACTCCTGGTATTAGTGAGCTTATATTATTTGTTTTTTCGTATGGTGAAAATCCAAATTTGTATTATGCATATGATGCCACGATCTCTCTGCATATGGTGTAAATTTTCAAATGAAAACTCATTCTGCAGTTTAGTGCCATGCTTTTATTGTTTGTGAATCTAATAATAAGGTAATGGTTGTATGATGCAGAAACGACGAGAGGAAATGGAGAGGCTTGAAAAGGAGAAACAAGCTGACGTAAGGAGCTACAAAAATCTCATGGTTGCTGACAAAATGACTTCCAACAAAGAGATTGCGTCAACCCACAAGACCTTGCAGGAACTCGAAGAGGACTTCATGTAAAACATCAATCAAATTGTTTTCTTTGCTGCTTGTTCCGTCACTTTATGTGCCACCCATGTTTGACAAAAAAGTCTAAAGTGGAGTGTATGTGTTATCAAAATCATTCTCTTGCTTTGTGGATGTTTAATAAAAGCTTAAATGGCCACAATTCCCAATTCAATGGGAAGAGAGAAGAGTGCTTTGTATGAATTTGCTCTTTGCTACTTCTATATCATATTAAATCTTACAGTACTTATTGTTTTGCTTTATTTGTTCATTTCAAAGTTTTACCTGTGAATTATGTGTTGGTGCAACATAGGTATAAATGTTCACACATTAATTTACGTGTATCGTATAAACACGATCGATCCAAATCAACTATCTTAATTTTATGGGCTTTAAAATGGTAAAAAAAACTAGTAAAAAATAACTAGTTAATTCGTTCTGTTCTGTCGCCAAACGGAATTTTATTTATAACATATGTTGACCGCTAATCTTTCCAAAACACTTTCGTTCCCAAACATACCGTGTGGGTGTTCTACATAAAATCTGTTTAGCAAGGAGTGTGTCTTTTTCAAAAGCTACTTTTCAAATGTTATTTGAAAGCTTTTGCTTTTTTCTTTCGTTTTACACTTTATAATCACATGTATAACTACGTCATCAAATAAAAACGGGTAAACGGATGAGTTTTTTCTTGTTCAGATTACTCGAGGAGTACGAACCTTATTGACTTCGATGTACACGGTCTCACCGGGTTAATCCCGTAACCGCTTCCAACCTTTTCTTGGCCACCCCCAAATGTACACACATAAAGAAGTTTGAACCTTTCGCCTCTTATGAGAAAACCAAATACCCTCACCACTAGGCCATTTGGGTGGTGGTTAACTTGTCAAATACTTTTGAAAAAACAAATAATTACCGCTAATTGCTACTCTTAAAACTGCTTAACACTTACTTCTAATTGCTACTCTTAAAACTGCTTAACACTTATTGCTAATTGCTACGGCTAACAATTTCAAATGAATTATACTATTAAACTGCCTACCAACAAGCATAACAAATAGTATCGAACTATCATATTAACACTGAAATATAAAGCTTATAATCTTTTTATATTTTGGGTATGCTTGGCAAAACTAGCTGTAGCTGTATGTTGTAAGCTGTAAAGCTGTTAACATGAACTACAAGCTGTATATTTTTTTTCAATAAAAGTGTTTAGTAAATTAACTGTTGATTGTAATTATAGGATGTAAAATGACTTAAAAGGAAATATTTAAATAGATTATATTAGGAGGAATTGCATATATACCGATTAAAACTTGTATATTTGCATATATACCTAAAATACAAGTTTTTAATGCATGATGTATAATGCACATTAAGCATGTTTTAAGTATATATGCAAATATGCAAGTTTTAGTGTGTATATATGTACTTGACCCATTATATTATGTTTGAAGGGTGTATCAGTAATTTACAGACTTAACAGCTCCTAACAATTTTAAAAGCTTCATCAATCAGCTTTTCATTTAGGAGCTACTTGTTTAAAATAAAAGCTTAAAGTTGATGCATCCAAATAGAGCTATTTATTCTGAAAAAGATTATTTTTGTAACAAAAAGCTTACGGCTCTTAAATAAGCGTAAAAAAAACTCCTGCCAAACAGTTTGTACTTTTTATGATCGATATATTCACCAACAATCACCATAATGAAATTTTCCAAACAAATAAAGTGCCAACGACTTGATACAACCGCCAGGCAAGTTTATAACAGATTGTCCCGCCAAAAATCTTTCAACCATAACCCACCGTTTCCACCACCGCTTCGCTTCAATGGCGAAAAAACCGACGATTCTTTTTCCGTTAACTCTCCTCCTAGCCCTAACCATCCTTTCCCCCACAACCGCGATCCCACCCGAAACACTCACCAACGCCGCCGAAACACTCCAAAACTCCGGCTACATCGCAATGTCGTTAACTCTAAACCACGACGCGAACTCGTTACTTTCCAAAACCACCTCCGCCACCATTTTCGCACCGCCGGACCTAATTTTCGCACATTTCGGCCAACCGTCACTTTCGCTTCTCCAATACCACTTTTCGCCGTTAATCTTCTCGTCTTCGAGTCTCCGATCACTCATCGCCCGTACACGAATCCCTACAATGTTATCAGATCACTACCTGATCATAACCTCCACGTCATCATCTGATCACATTTCGATAAATAACGTCAGGATTACCGATTCGCCGATTTTCGACGACGGCATTTTAGCGGTTTTCGGCATTGAAAGTTTTTTCGATCCTGATTTTCGAACTGCCGATGCACCGGCGCCGATCGGTGGCGGAAACGGTTGCCGGAAAATGAACGGCGGTGGTGATAACGGTGCGTTTCACGATGCCGGAAATGTGTTGATATCTAGAGGCTATTCTGTTATGGCTTCATTTTTGAAATTGCAGTTGTTAGGGTTAGGGTTTGAAGAAAGTCAAAGTCAAAGTCAACGGAATGGTTTGACTGTTTTTGCACCGGTTGATGAAGTAATGGTTGATTATTCGGATCGGTTTCCGGATTATCCGTCGTTGTTTCTACGACACGTGTTGCCGTGTAAAGTTTCGTTGAACGAGCTTGTGAGTATTGAAAACGGGTCGATTTTGAGTTTGGATACTTTTTTGAATGGTTTTCGGGTTATTGTTACGAGATCTGGCGTTACATTAAAGGTTAATGAGGTTAACATTGTGTTTCCGGATATGTATTATAGCGATTGGCTTGTGATTCATGGTGTTAGTGATGTTATTTCGGTACTTGAGCTGGAAGAGGATGTTGATGAGTCGGATGGCGATTTGATTGAGCCGATTAGTCCTGCTGGTTCGAGTCGAGGGCCTGATGGTGATTTGTGAGTATGGTCTGTTTTTACTGTTTGGGTTTAGGTGTATTTTGTTTTGAAATGGTGTATTGATTTAGTACATTTTCCAGTTACATGTTTTGCTAATTACTAATCGAAACATATGGTCATCAGATTATGACGTGTTTAGCCATTTGGTCATTAGTAAACAAAACTTTTTATTACTGAGTAATTAAGTGGAGTAATGCTATATAAACTTAGTAAATAAGGCTAATTGTAAATCTACCAGAATAATTATGTGACATGGATTCATTTTCTCGCACCAGTCGAGTCTTATGGCGCCACAACCATCGCAGTGGCTGGTCGGCTTTCGCGCCGTCAGGACCAGTACACGCGGCGGTGTTTATTTTTATTGCATTTGTGTTTTAATGGGTTATGTAGACTCATGACATCAGTTTTACTCATGACACAACTTTTATATGAGAGATGGGTGTTTTGTGTTATCTGATAGATTCTGGTATTATACGAAATTGTGGTGAGGTTGCACCACTTTTGACCATGACAACACCCTACGACACCAACGGTACCCAATGTTCTAAGAACGAGAAGGTATACTGCCCGCGCGTTGCGGCGGGGCTTGCTTTGTATTAAAACAGTTTCGGCTTGATAGTAGTGTGTTTTTTCTATCTATTTAATTTTAGTTCATATTTTTATAAAATCGTGTCTATTTCGGAAGCATTGCAATATTGGACTCGTTTTGTTCGCAATTCGAAAATCTTTCCGCGGGTATTTTTTGATCTGAATAAATCGGTAGATATGTGTTATATATTTGATAAATAAAGTTTATTATATAAAAAGTCGTAAATAGTTAAAAGTTGACTGTCCGTTTTGTAATTTTTTTCCCCATTTTAGGCCGGTGGATATATATATATTTTTACTTTGGGCCTGTTTTTCGCAATTCGAAAATCTTTTCCCGGGTATTTTTTTGATATGAATGAATCGATAGATATGTGTTATATATTTGATAAATAAAGTTTATTACTCCCTCCGTCCCACATTAAGTGTCCACTTGACTTTTTCAAAGTCTTTTTTCTTCAACTTTGACCATAATGATTTCTTCTTATGTTATATGATACTTGATGCAAGATATATGAATGGATAGAGTTTTGAATATATTTTTCGTTGGTAGAATTTTCGTTCAATATTATATAACACAAACAAAAATATTTATGGTCAAAGTTGAGGAAAAAAAACTTAAAAGATTCCATTGTGGACACTTATTTGACTTTTGGAAAAGTCTTTTTTCTTCAACTTTATGACCTAATTATTTCTTCTTATGTTATAAGAACTCAATGCAAAATAATAAGAATGGATAAGTTTTCTAATTATTTTTCATTGGTATAAATTCAGTAACATTATTATAACATAAAAAAACTAATTTACGTCAAAGTTTTTATAAAAAAAGAATTCAAAAAGTAAAAAATGGACACTTAATATGGGACGGAGGGAGTATATATTTGATAAATAAAGTTTATTATATAAAAAGTCGTAAATATTTAAAAGTTGAGGGGCCGTTTTGTAATTTTTTATATATATTTTTTTTATTTTGGCCGGTGGGGTTTTCTTTTACGTTGGGCCAATTTTGGGCTAATGTTTTTGGCCCAAGTTTTTAAGCCACTGTTTGGGTGTGGATGGGGGGTTGGGGGGGGGGGGGGGGGGTTTTGACCTGTTTCACTATGATTAGTATATAGGTAAATATTGATATCTTAAGCTGGTCTAATGTGCTTAATGGAACAGATGTCCAGATTAGACAATATAATTTATGGGCCAATGAACTTCAAGTATGGGCTTCTGGCATGATTGAAAGTTTTACTCATGAGTCATGAGCAACAACATACTTTTCTGTTTTCTTGATTTAACCACAATACCACATATATCATTTCCACCATATTAAAACCCCAAATAACAATCTAATATCATTTTATCCTTAGTGTTTGAATTCGTTATAACCCCTGAAATTGGGATCAATCA
>BQNB010119279.1:9477-20841 GCA_026074375.1 Tanacetum coccineum
CTGGTTTGCTCAATAATGGAGAAGAAACATGCGATAACTGGTTAGATCGTCCTCCAAGAATCGTCTAATGAAACTTCCTAAGAACTTCCAAGCTTCTTCTCGTCAAATATAACTTGTAATTAAAGAAAAAGACAACTATACCAAGCATAAAATCGATGGGATAGATATAAATACAATGAGAGTTTAGGGTTTTGACTCTATGAAAGCAGTAAAGATAGGATGAGAGTAATGATATAATCATAGGTTTATGCAGGTTTACAGCAAAATTACAAATTTTAAATGTTGCACATTTTATTTTTCAGAAATACTTGAAAAAATTCAATTTTTTTTACATTCCTGGAGACGCGACGCCGTTGGGTGTTAATCCCGACGCCGTCTCCAGCGTCTGTGAAAAATTCTTCTTTGTTTTTAATGAGAATTTTCCTGCATGTAATTTTATTAGTTAAATCTGAAGAAACCACTGCATAAAAACCTGGAATTAATCATTACAATCATATGACTCGAAACTGACGTGAATTAATCTAAACAATTTATTTTAAATGTTTGAATTGGTTCTTAAAAACCAGATATTTCCACTACACTTATTTTGTTGTAAAATACCTTTGATTGTTGATAAGACGAAGTTACAAACAAACAAAGCATGATTATAAAATTCATTCAAACATAACAAAACAAACAGTAAAGAATAAAACATAAGACACTCCTAAATGCGGGAAAGGTAAATATTGGGTTGCCTCCCAAGAAGCGCTTTTCTTTATTTACGAGTCTTGTAGCTAGACTCGAAGTCACTCGTCCTTACGTGACTTCTCCTTCATCATCCATTCCAGTCGCATATTCGGGTCCAAGCTCTAGGAATTCTTTGTAAAATCCTAATATTTTTCTCATTACGTATTCCACTCCTCTTCTCTTGTCCTCCTCGTTTCTAAGGTAGACCGATTTTGTGTGCTCTTTTTCTAAGTTCGATAGCGAGTTGTATTGCTCTATCTTATGGGGCATTTTATAGGCAATTTCATCGGTCCCGTTTGTGAATCTCACTACTCCTTCGGGTGGGTCATGAGTCATGTTGGATACATCAACAAAGGGTTGTCCTAGTACTACTTGTGATAGCATATGGTCTATGATCGAGCTAATATCCTTAACAATCATGAAGTCTAGGACATAAGTGAAGTTTCCTACAAAGACATGCATTCCTTTAATCCTTCCCATGCTTTCAACCCCCTAACTCTTCCTATGAAATTGAAGTTTTTATTAGGGTTTGAAAGTTTCCTCCATGGGTCCAACCTATTACTCATGATCCAGTTATAGTGAAGCCTAGACATTATATTGACTAGCGATTCTAAATCTAAATAGGCTTGATCCTTATTGAATTAACCAATCATGCAAGAAAACTTCACATTATTGATGTCTCCAGTTCTGATCTTGGCTTTTACCCATGGGGGCCGAGGGTTTTTCAAAATCCATTTATGATACCTTAATTCATTCATAGTGGGAAAAATGTCAAAATGTTTCGGGTTCCCTTCCTCTTCTTCTTCAGCTTCTTCTTCAGTCTCTTTCTTAACTTCCTCTTTGCTTTCAACTTCATCTTCCATCTCATGCGTTGTCTCGTGACCCTTGCATTCAGTTGCAGTAGACTTCTCACCATCTTCTTCCTTAGCTTCGTCTTCTTTGCTTAGAACAATGAGAGAATTAATAAAGTGAACACGTTTTGGAGATGAGGGGTTTTTGCTTTGTTCAGCTAAGGATGATTGAGACAAATATTTTGGGGAGAGTAATTTTGATGGGCTTTGGATTCCCTTGCCTTGGAGCTCCTCCTTTGTAAGGTTGTTGGTGGACGCGAAATTCGTTTGAGTCATGAGATTTTCTGCAGCATCACGGGTGGAGGTGTCATCAAGCATTTTAGAAAAGATTTTCCATAAAGTATTAACTTTATTGATCATGTCGTCTTGTTGGTGTCTGAATTGGGCTCCAAGGTTAGATAATATTCTCTCTTGATGAGAGTCGGACTCTCTTAGTGTCCTTTCGAGTCTTGCAAAGTAACTAGAGGAATAGGTGGAGAATGATCCTTTTTGTGGGCTTGTGAAGGATTGAGTTCGTTCTCAGTTAAAATTAGGTTTGTCCTTCTAAGTTTTGGTGGCTTCCTTGAAATTTCTTGGTCCTAGGTTAGTAGTGAACTGCCTATAAGCCACTTTGTTGTTGCGCGAGGATGCATAATTAACAAAGGCTTGTTTGGGGTTTTCCATGCAGTACTGAGTGTCGTGGGGACCACTACAGATCTCACGTAAGGTAGTGACTTTGTTAACTTGAGTAGGTTGCATTGGAGCAAGATGAGCTTCCATCAAGCGTTGGACTTGATTTTTGAGCTCGATGAGGCGGCGGTCGGATGTACTCGACACATCTTGAGGCAAAGCGATTGCCTTGACCGGCTTAGCGAAATCCATTGGGTCTCGTTGTCATAGAGGTAGCGAAGGTCCTCTAATAAATGCCCAGGATTCTTCAAAAGCAAAATTTTTTATTTTGTCACTAAGCCTTACCACCGCGATTGGTCAATGGTTTATCTTGACAGGGATTGACAAGGGTCATAAAAAAACTAGAGCTTGGAGCCAAAGTCATGCCATGGATGAGGGCCTTATCAGAGGTAAGAGTCCTTGAAACGAGTCCATGCATCAGTAGAGATATCTTCATGATGTTGTTTGAAACATCAGGATATCATTACAAAGATTTGTTCTCCTTCCCGGTGAAAAGAATTGAGCAAGGAAACAAGTAGTAAGATCCTCCCATGTGGTGATGGATCCTGCTGGAAGACGTTCAAGCCAATTGCTAGCTTGACCACGAAAGGAAAATTAAAATAAATGCAGGCGCGTTCTTTCCCTATTTGCACCGTCAAGGTCAAGTAAGTCCACAAGTTTTAGGAAATCCCTGAGGTGTTGGTTTGGATCCTCGAACCAAAGTCCATGGAATGAGCATCCGTTTTGCACCAACTAGATGGTGTCGGATCAAAGAGGTACCACGTTGTTCCCTATGGGGAGCTCAATGGTATTCCTGTAGCCCTCGTGGCTAGGTTTGGAGTAATCTCCAAGAGTACGGATATGATTCTCGTCTCCTATGGTGGTTGTTAGGAATTGTACTTTGAGTTGATTATGACAAAACATATTAAAGATGAAGGACCTACAAGACAAAGCTGGAATAACATTAATGCTGATTGAAGATTAGTCAAACAGTATTTAATGCACCAGACTAAAAGATAAAGATCAACATAATGCTGATTTGAAAGAGTCAAATAGTATTTTAATGCTAGAATTATAGTTTCCTAATTTTATTTGATCTTATCTTTGTCTTGTAAACCCTAACCCCTCTAGTATATAAAGAGGGGTAGGCGTCTAGTTGAATTATCCATCATAGTTAGATCTCTCCAATGATAGTCTATAGTTTTAGCTTATTAGTTTTATCGAATATTCATAGTCGAGTGATTAAATCGAATAGTTTATGAATAAAAACCTTGTTCATAACATAGTTGTTCTTATTTGTTTAATCCGACTGCGTTATCATGTTAATGATATCCCAATGGAATGGGCAAAACATCTAAATGAAGCCCTACAATTAGGTTTCATCAGTAGTGTTGAATAGGAAGGTTTAATACTTATGGAAAGTATTAATAAAGTATAAATATATGAGGTAGGTTACAAGGTTTATTAGGAAAGCATTAAATGTATTAATTTATAATACTTAGGAAAGTATTAAATGTGTTGTAACCTACTAGGACTCCTTGTACTATAAAAGGAGGTCCTAGGGTGTAGAGAAAAGATATCAATCTCCACAAACACATCTATCTCTACACAATCATCATACACACCTTTTCATAGTTAGTAATATGTAACCATTCAAAGCAGATTAATAGAAATTATTATTTAGTTCTTCATTGTTTTTCTTAGTACTTGTGTTAAGATTCCGCATTAACACATAGTATTCATAATCAGTGTTTCTACATAGTCAACTGTATTTTTTTTAAATGCTTTCCTAATAAACCTTGTAACCTACTCATTGTATTTAATACTTATTAATACTTTCCATAAGTATTAAACCTTCCTATTCAACACATTTAATATTATAAGGAAACTAAATCATTTGATTATCAATCATAATCTTCATATCTTTGACCATATCTTCTACAATCTTTGTAGAATCTTCATTATGTTGATTTAGTCCCTCTTGTTTCATTATTCAAACAACATCAAGGAATCTTTAATTTCCAACAATCCTCCCCTAAACTTGATATTCATCTTGTTAATCATCAAGTTTCTTGAATGAAAGATTCCCAACAATCTTCCCCTAAACTTGATATTCACTTGTTAATCATCAAGTTTCTTCAATGTAAGCTTCTTGATCACCAGGAGGATGTATCCAAACACTTCTTCACTTCTAAAGCTGTTTCTTTGTCATCTTCCACCTTGCTGTTTGAAATCTTGTTATTCTTGTTTCTAGCATTATTTAAAGTCTCATCAATGAAGGTAACCTCTGCATCTGCATCATATTGTGAAACTTTGCTAGGTGATCTTCTGGTAAAGCCATAAGCAAGATAGTCCTTGCTTTTCTTTCTCTTTCTCTAGCCAAAGTCTCTTCAGCAGTTCTTGGAGGTAAAACCCTTATTACCCCATCAGTATCAGTAGTGACACTTACAGGACCATTACCCTTTTGAATGACTTCCCATATAGGATAGTCTGTATGTGCTAGGTAATGCTCTATCTTTATTGCCCAAATGTCATATTCTCCTACCCTCCCTTCTTACAGAAAGGGAGTATTGAAGGATATGATACAGTGTAAGGGGCTTGTTGTGGTGCTATTTGAGGTGTTATTGGTGGTGGTGGTATTAGTGGAATTTCATCTTGTGATGCAGACATGTTTAGTTTTGGTGGTGGTGAAGGTTTATAACTAGATTTGATTGTTCTTCTTATTCAGAGTTTTCATCACCAGCTCTGATCACCGCACCTATGTGGGACCTTGTAAAGAAAAAGATCTCCTGCCAGACTATTAAGGATGATAGCCAAGATGTATAAATACAGTTTGACTATATAAAAACACGATTAGGAATACTAAGTGTTAATGCAGAATCTTAACACAATGTACTAGAAAAACAATGAAAGAACTAAATAACAATTTCTATAAATTCTGCTTGAATGGTTACAGTTACAAACTATGAAAATGGTGTGTATGATGATTGTGTTAGAGATAGATGTGTTTGTGGAGATTGATATCTTTTCTCTACACCCTAGGACATATCCTTTTTATAGTACAAGGAGTACCAAGTCAGTTTACATCACATTTAATACTCTTCCTAAGTATTATACATTAATACATTTAAATGCTTTCCTAATAAACCTTGTAACCTACTCATCATATTTAATACTTATTAATACTTTCCATAAGTATTTAAACCTTTCCTAGTCAACACATTTAATATTATAAGGAAACTAAATCATTTGAATATCAATCCATATCTTCATATCTTTGACCATAGCTATACTACAACCTTTAGTAGAATCTTCATTATGTTGATTTAGTCCATCTTGTTTCATTATTCAAACAACATCAAGGAATCTTTAATTTCCAACAGTGGTTGACGAGAACGGATTACGAAACAATTAACACAATGAAAAGATAGACTACGAGAAAGCTAATATATGAAAATTAAATTCTCACTTGAAAGGATTCAAGCGAGTAGAACTAAGTTAAACTATGATCAAAACCTAACTATTCCCCGGCAGCGGCGCCAAAAACTTGATGTGAGGGTCGTCGGGGACTTCAGCAAGAAGTTTTACAACTCCCTAGGCAGTGTACCTAATCGTTGTAGTGTAGTATAGGCAAGACTTGGGGGTTGTTATCGTTCTCTAGGGGAATAGGTTGGGAAGGCTTGATCACGGTCTAACAGAATTCTAGAGGTTGAGAGAAGATTATTTTTGTGTTTTTATATTTATAAGAAAGCAATTAAATCTATGATTTGAAAGGTAGGTTTGTTTAACTAATTAATATCTAATCTACTGGTGATAACTTTTATGATAAGTAAATGTATTTACCTAATCATGCACTACTCCTCAGATTGCTTCTCCTAGATCCGTTGCTTTGTCACACTTGTGATGATCTGTGTAAGTATTTCCTAGGTCATGAACGGATTACACGAACCCGCCGTCTATTTAATATTCCATTAAGGCAACGCACAAGTAAGGTAGTATGAAGACTATTACAAGCCCCTAATATATTATTAAATGCATGTGAAATATCTTAAGAGGGATCAACCATATAATGGGTAAGGTAGTATGAAGACTGTTACCGATGGTATCCTTTTTACACTACTCTCGTTTCCCTAGACATATCAACAGCGATACAGACAAAAGCTGGTTTTCTAAAGCCTAACGCGCGCATCCATCAACAAGAAGCAACATCAAAAGGATCTACAATCTATGTTTCATGCAATTATAGATAAATACAAAAGAGGGTTTAGCCTGGCATGTTATAAAGAAAGCAAGAAGATAAATCAATCAAACAACACATAGACATATTAAATGATTAATGATAAATAACCTTACTTGATTAAAACATGGATTCAAGGTAGTACAATAGGGTTTTGAGGCCTAAAAAATGACCTATAAGCTGATAAAACACCAGGGTTCGTCTCCCTAGGTTTATACAAAGTTATCCCAAAGTTACACACTTAAAACCCTAAAAACGGCTTTATATTTATAGAGATATCGACGCGATGGCGTGCTTTGTAATCCTGACGCCGTCGCCATGTAGATGATTCTAGATCCTCTTTAAGTCGGCCACGTCCTGACGCCGTCGCTAAATATCCGACGCCGTCACCATGAAAGTCATGACGCCGTCGCTTTATGGATGCGACGTCGTTTCTAGGCTCTGAGTGCACAATTCTTCATGGTTCTTGGTGTAGAGTCGTAATCTTGTCCGTTTCTTCTCCAAATGAGCCCAAGTCACATGTATTTCTTCCAAATGCCATCCTAGTGCTAAAAACATGAAAACAAATGATTAAACACATAATATGGGCATATTTACATGATTTAAGGGGTTAAATGACCCTGAAATAGTGTATAAAATGACTGTCATTTTATGAGAAACAAGATCAGAGACAAGCTTATTCTTCCTACCTACATTCCTACCAAACACTAAGCTACAGATGTCTTAACAAAAGGTCTTCCTAAAGTGCTCTATTTCAATTGTTTATTCAAGTTTGGCATCTGTGATCCCTACACACTGCCAACTTATTGGGGGGATGGGGTAAAGGAAGCCAAGAGCAGTCAACAACAAAGGTCAATACTATCACAAGCATATCATATCTACAACACACCTCATCATCCAAACACTTATCTCAGCATCCAAACACTCCCTTCTTCATAGAGCTAAAATAGATTGTAAAGCAATGTAAATAGGACACGTGTAACTTATATTTTTAGTTAGTTAGTTACTGTTTTTAGAAGTCTCTAGAATTGTAGAATCTCTATAAATAACCTTGTAATCCTTTCATTTCTGTAATAACACAAAATGTGGAAGTAACCACTTTTCCCGCCATTTTCTCTCATTCAAAACTCTTTTATAATTATGTTATAATCACCATTGTTATAATACCCTTAATATTTGCACTCTTACAAATGATGTAGGGATTTAAATATCAAGACATACACAATTTGAGTATGCAAATCAATTGGTGGGGTGACTTTAGTATTACACATGCTCTCGAAGAAACTTACTAGAAGATTACCATTTAAGTACTCCTCAAAGTATGAAACTGAGTCAGGGAAGAAGGATATCCAATCACAGTTGGAGAAAATGAAGAAATATTGCAATGTCTTATGTGCTCTGGCCCACACTCAGATCTGAAAGATGAAAGGTTTGAAGCAAAAAGAAGGGATTCGGGATGGAGGATAACCCATAGGAAAGGGAGGCTTCCTGCACTATAGTGTTGTGAAAGATTATTTTCTGATGATCAAGGGGTGTTGTGTGGGACCAAAAAATGTGTGGTTGCAAAGAAGCAGTTGTCGTTGGCCCAGACATCAAGGCTTGCTTTGGAGGTTATCAAAGGCTATTGTCATTTCCACACGGTTAAAGAGAAGGCTGGGATTTATAACCGACCATCAAAAGTGTGAAAGATTAAAGATCTGTATCTAAATTAGAAGTAGTATTTATGTTGGTTCAAGAACATCAGTTGTTAGTTAAGTCTCAAGAATTTTGCTTCACAACTGTTTTGGTATATGTCATGAAACTTTGTCTTAGTTATACTCGATATCGTTTGGTAAAGATTTGTATTTTTTTTGCTGTTTTTGTAGTATGAGATACTTGATATATATTAGGAGTTAGATTAGATAGTAATTGGTGACTGGAGTGATAGATAAGGTTTATTGGAATTGAGAAACCTAATAATATGTACAAGGAATTCCTAAGGAACAGTCATGACGACACACAACCCAATTGGGTGGCGGATTCGACAAGACTTATAGGCGATACTACTATTAAAACTTCCTCATGATCTGAAAAGAGATAACAGGGGACATGTGATTGTATAAAGAGAAGACTTAAAATATATGTCATGGCTACTAAATTATAATACACCTATTAAAGTTCATAACATGATTCGACATTAGTTCTTCTAGTACTACTAATTTGTTTGGGTGTGCCTATTTAATAAGTACATCATTCTCTAAATTAGTTCGACTCGATCTATTTCAACTGCTTTTGGAATCTTCTTTGTTTTTATACTGTTTTGGGCGTATGTTCACTTTAGGGGAATTTTTGTCATGTCCTATCTGAAGATTTGTCGTGCAGCTGCTTTTTTACTCAGTTAGGCAATTTTGTCACAAAGCTAAAAATCCCATAATCCCATTTCATTGTCCACTAAAAAATTTGGGTTATTATGAAATGTAAAGAATAAGAGATAGAGGGGGAAGGAGATGATTGTTATTAAGTAGTCAACCAATGAGTACAATGTGTCCCTTATTTATAAGGGTATATAGAGTGTAACCCCTAGCTAATTAAGTACATATTCAAGGCTAATTAACATCTCATAAAGGTGAATAAACATACATCATTAATATATTTATAACACTCCTCCTTGGGTATTCACCATTTTGCTATACGTCAAAATTGCCTCGTAAATATCCTTAAGAAAAAACCCAATGGATAAAACTTGATGAGGAAAAGAGTGTAGTGCGCATAATGCTCCTCCTCAATTTAATGTAGATATTTCAAGCATCGTGTGTCAATCTTCTAAACGAGTTCGAATACTTTTGTTGGCAACAACTTTGTAATGAAGTCCACCAAATTGTTGATGTTAAGAATAAGTCCTGCAAAAATGTCAAAATATATGTGTAGCTTCCAACTCAATATTTAAATTCATTGGATGGAAGGTATACAATGCGTATACAAATATTAAAAGAGAAAAATACACTCTCATGACGCATATTAATTTCAAAATTAACATCAAAACCTCAATTGCACTTATGTATGGTACTTGACGACCAATCATTCCTTAGAAACATGTGCAAAAGCAATTTATATAATATGCGTCCAAAATGATTTTGATCCATATAAGGACTCATTCAATTTGATTGAGAACTTTATTAATTGTTTTTAGAAGTTGAAGTTGTAAGCCATGCTTGAGGCATTACATGTCATTCGTAGAATATGAGAGCTCTAATAAACCCCATTTTAGGGAAATATAAATACTTATCTCATAAAATATCAATAAGATATTTACATCCACCTCGAGATAATATGTCTCGTAATAATTAACTTATTGTTTTGTGAATCTATTTATTTCACAATTTAAGTATTAAAGCACATAACTTTAGAGCTCTTATTTTGGTTTCGTACAAAAACTAATGTATATCCAATAGATTTTTACACATTGACGTGTATGAACTTCCCGTTCCAATACTTTTAGTACTTGCAAGATACTATGTCTTTTTATGTTGGCCAATTATTTAGTTGAGCGCACATTTGGATATTAATTGATATCTCATCATGCATAATAACAAGCAATATATTGTATGTAGACAAATTTATCTACGTCATTTTGTTTCGATTCCATATAATTTAAGACAAGATAGAATTTATTGAGATCTCATTAGCTAAGTGAGGTTCTTTGGAACCTTAATGTCTAGTGTCTCTTTATGAGACTATCATGGGGTCTTTTATACCTCGAACAACCATCTTGTTTTTATGCTCCATATTTTTCATCAAAGATTTTATTTGGAATCGATTAGTCTACCATGCTTGAGGCATGTCATAATTAAATAGTGCCCGTGAGGGACAACTTATAATCAGAGCATGAGTAGCTGAAATTTTGTTTTGGCCAATGTTTATGTATAGCTATTAGATTATCCATTGAATAATAAATTCATAAAATTTATTTCGAGGATCAATAGAATATGATAATTCATTCTGAATATGATAATTCATTTTGAATTTGCAGCTACTTCTCTCCTCCTGAAGGAATTATCCTTCTTCTATATTCCGTATATGTGCATTTAGGTGGAGTAATTTGCACAAAAAAACTGAAATGGGATATGTTTGATTTATAACCAAAACCAATTATAAAAGGGAGGATTTATAATAACATATTGGCATGATGCTAATTTTTGTTGTTGTTGTGTATATTATAATATAGCCCCATACAACAACACAAGTTTTTCTCTTATTTTCATATAATAATTTAGAAGTAATTCATTGCATATTCATGATGAAAATACTAATGACATCAAATAACGTACATTTTATAGCATAATTTATCCCATTTAATTAACCCATACTATATAATTATTGCAAAAAATTGTTACTTAATCGTTTATATTTGAGAATTGCATTAATTAAGGAGTACTTGGTGAAAGTTAACAAAAGGCGCGTATTTTGGAGCTTAAACGAAGATATTTTGAAGATTACTATTCTGAAGACCAATACGTCATATCCATCAAGAAGATACGACGTATCCGTGCCTGAACTCACCAAAGACCACGAAGGAAACAAGCCAATACACCATATCCAGAAGAAGGCTATACGCCGTATCAAAGATATAGTATGTGAAGATTCTGGAAGATATTAATCGTGGTCCCTACTCCAAGAAACCTTAATACGTCATATCCAATCCCTTGGATATGCCGTATCAAGACTGACTCCAGACAGTATAAATAGAAAACTCAAAAACGAGTTTTAAGTATACTAAATCATATTCTCGATACCTAAACCACAAAAGTCGATTTTCAGAGGCAAAGAAGAGCAGAAGTGTAGTATACATGATATCATAACACAAGCATAGATGATTGGGTTGGCAAATTATCTAGAGAGAGAAAGTGAAGTATTTTTAGTAAG